>OU612046.1:79980106-80038705 GCA_914767935.1 Coremacera marginata
TTTTTAGTAACTGTCCATAAGCAACACAAACAATTGATATTTCCCATGATATCGCCATGTTGAAAGAAGTTGTTGGCTTTATGAAAAACGACAGTTCTTGATCTACTACTGGTATGAACGCAGACTGATTTTTAACCGACTTCAAAAAGGAGGAGGTTCTCAAGTTCATCGGTTTCTCAGATTTTTGTTTTTTTTTTTAAATGTATGCATATCGATAACTCCTAAACCATATGCCTGATTGCCATAATTTTTAAAATAAAACTAAGGACATTACTAAGGACATTTTACCTCCTCTTTAAATATCTGTTGTCAGCTAATTAATTTTCAAATAAAAATTCTTGTAGTTGTATAAGAAACGAGCATTTCATTTTTTACTTACTTTCTTACTAAGGTGGTCGTAACAACCCGTGTCTCGCCAGGCGCCTCTGCTTTGCGCGCGCCTTCTCAAATCGGATACACCAAGTGCGGTTAGGACTTCCTCAGCCTGGTTCATCCATCGGAGGCATGGTCTCCCTCGTCGTCGTTGACCAGCGACCCTCGCCTCGAGCACCTATTTCGCTGGTGCTTCGTCGTCCATACGATGGACATGACCCAGCTAGCGTAGTCGCTGCACAGTTATACGCCAAACTACGTCAATGTCTTCGTAGAGCTCATACAGCTCGTGGTTCATTTGGATGCGATACTCATCGCCGACTAGAACAGGACCGAAGATTTTGTGAAGAACTTTTCTCTCGAACACCTCCAGAGCGGCTGCGTCAGTTTGCGAAACTACCCATGCCTCAGCGCCATAAAGCAGCACAGGTAGAACGAGCGTCTTGTAGAGTGTTAGTTTTGTCGAACGAGAGAGGGCTCTGGAACTTAGTTGCTTACTGAGCCCGTAGTAGCACCTATTAGCAATTATTGTTCTTCGTTTTATCTCCATGCTGATTTCGTTGCTGGTATTAATGGCGGTGCCAAGGTATACGAACTCCTTGACTACTTCAAAGTTAAAGCTGCCGGATGAAACATGGAAGTATAGACGCCGCGCTCCCTTGTTTGTAGGCAGCATATACTTTGTTTTACCCTCATTTATCGTCAAACCCACTTTAGCTGATTCCTTTTTGATAGCGGCGAAAGCAGCGGTAACATCTCTCTTGGTTCTGCCGACAATATCAATATCATCAGCGTACGCAAGGAGCTGGACACCTTTATAGAAAATGGTACCATTACGATGCACACCAGCCTTTCGTACGATCCCCTCCATGATGATGTTAAAGAGATCGCAAGACAGTGGATCGCCTTGCCTGAAACCTCTTTCGGTATTGAAGGTTTTGGAGAGGTCATTTCCTACCTTGACGGAGCTGCGTGTGTTGCTCAACGTCATTCTGCAAAGTCTAATCAACTTTGCAGGTATACCGAACTCAGACATTGTTGCGTATAGGCAATCCCTTCTCGGGCTATCGAACGCAGATTTAATATCGACAAGGAGATGGTGTGTGTCAATTAGATTTTCGTGGGTTATCTCCAGGATATGTCGTAGCATGAAAATCTGGTCTATGGTGGACTTATCAGGTCGAAAGCCACAGTGATAAGGTCCAATCAGTGTTTTTGTAATCGGCTTTAATCTTTCACACAGTACGCTTGAGAGAACCTTATATGCGATGGAAATAAGACTGATACCTCTATAACTTGCGCAGATTGTTGGGTCTTCTTTCTTAAGTATAGGGCACATTACGCTGAGATTCCAATCGTCGGACATGCTTTCTGCTAGCCATATTTTGCTGATGAGCTGATGCATGCGCCTTATCAATTCATCGCCACCGGTTTTAAACAATTCAGCTGACAGCCCGTCAGCACCCGCTGCTTTATTGTTTTTGAGTCGTTGGATAGCAACTCGAACCTCTTCATGGCTAGGTGGTGGTACTTCCACTCCGTCATCGTTGATTGGTGGCTCTGAACTGCGCTCTCCATGGGCGGCATCGTCGCCAGTAAGTAAATTGGAGAAGTGCTGTCTCCACAATCTCAGCACACACTGTGTATCCGTATTCAAATCTCCATTTTCGTCTCTACAAGTGAATGCTCCGGGCTTGAAACATTGGGTTAGACGCTTAACCTATTGATAGAATTTTCGTGCATCCTTCTTGCCCTGGTATACCTCTAGTTCCTCACGCTCACGCCTTTCCTGCTCTCTTTTCTTACGTCTGAAAAGGGGCCTCTCTTCCTTCCTCTTTTCGCAGTAGTTTTCTCGCACGGTTCGCGTTGCAGCTGACTGAAGCGGTTTTTTATATGCGGCGTTTTTTACTGCTGTCGCGATGCGACACTCCTTATCGTTCCCTTGGTTCCAAGGTTGCGAGCGCCGGAAACCAATGACTTCTTCAGGGGCAGTGTGCATGGAGTGGGATATATGCGCCCAAAGTCCGCCGGCGTCTTCGGGTCCAGAGGTTGGTTGGTTGGGCTTAACCGAGAGTTGAGCGAAGTAGGCTTCGGCAGTTCGTTGTAATTGCAGCATAGCGACTTCTAGCTTTCGTTGCATTCCTGTGCGTATGTTCTTCGCATTGCATAATCGCATGCGGATCTTGGCTGCAACAAGATAATGGTCGGACTCAATGTTGACCCCCCGAAATGAACGCACATCTACACCACTAGAGGCGTGCCTTCCGTCGATTACAACATGATCAATTTGGTTTCGCGGTTTTTGATCCGGGGACAGCCAGGTGGCCTTGTGGAAGTCGAGGTGCTTAAATCTGGTGCTACTAACTACTAACTACTAACTGCGCCGCGGCGAAGTTGATCAGTCTTAGACCGTTGTTCGTGGAGGTCTCATGAAGACTGAACTGACCGACAGTGGGGCCAAAGATGCCTTCCCTTCCGACTTTCGCATTAAAATCGCCGAGAACTATTTTCACGTCATGGACCGGAAGGTGATCGTATACGTCCTCAAGACTAGCGTAGAGAGCGTCGTTGATGGCTTCGTCCTTTTCCTCCGTCGGGGCATGCGCGCAAATAAGGCTAATGTAGAAAAATTTTGCCTTGATGCGGATCGTGGCCAATCTTTCGTTCACTGGTGTGAACCGGGAAACAAGGTGGCGTAGTTTCCGGCTAAAGACGAATCCACATCCGAATTCGCGCTTCTCCGCATGACAGCTGTAGTAGATATCGCAGTGTACTTGTTTAGAGCAGCCTTGCCCTTTCCATCGCATTTCCTGGATGGCGGTGATGTCAGCTTTTATTGATTTGAGGGCTGTCGCCAGTTGAATAATGGCACCTTCCCTATAAAGGGTCCGGACATTCCAGGTGCATATCCGTAAATCATTGTCCGTTTTTCGTTTGCGGTGGTCGTCAACGTAATTGGGGTTCTTATCCGAGGCTGGTTTAGTTTTCATTGGGCAGTAGTAATGTGGCGGGACACAAACCCTGCACATATTCCATGTTTAAGGACTATGGAGCGACCCGCCGCTCAAATTAGCCGTCAAACTGACGGATGCCAGTTTGCCGTTGCCCAGGGAACACCACGTGGAGGTTTGAGTCGACTTGAGACGATTTCGACATGGATAATGCTGGCCTCGGCAGGTTCAGGCGATCAGACACGTTGCCATGTGAAGGTTCGCCCCCTGTTCCCCCTTGACGGCACATGTTGTAAATTTGGTGCCTTTAAGTGTTACCGTTCCTGAGATCTTAACGGATACTAACCCGCACGAAGGGTTTTATATGTGGTATATAGAAGATGACTTTCTAGATATACATCTTATCATAACTTTGTTTATGCTCAAGTGATTTCAAGAACCTTTATATTATAACAAAGGCAAGTTTTGTAGTCTTATTTGCAGTATATATACAGTGAAACCCGCTTAAGTACCTCACCTTCTAAGTACCTAACTCGCTTTAGTACCCAAAATTTTCGGGCATTAATCAATTTTCATGAAAACTGATTTATGTTTACCAAGCCCGTAGCCAGGATTTACCTTAGGGGGGATTTTGACAAAAAATCTATAAGTAGATACCAGTAATAACTGAAAGAAAGGATATGAAAATTTTTGAGCAAATCCGTTTTCTTTTAAGACTATTTGTGAATATGCCAGTTTTTAAATGACCATAAGATAGATGAGAAGAGTTTATTTCATTTTTTTTTACAAATCAATATTGAGTATTAAGTGTTTTGATTTTTGCCTATAGTTTGTTGAAAAATGGTCCAAATTGAGAATTTCTAATTTCTTTTAAAAAGTATTATTCCGAAAATTAGCACAAACAGTAAAAATGTCTGTGACAAAATTTTACTAAGTCAACAATATTAATGTGAACGGTAAAAATAGGTTAGATTCCTTGCAGTTTATTAAAATCAAAATTAAAATCAGCTATGAAAAATGCAAGCATTTTTTAATAAGTTCAGCTGGTGAAGCTGCATTCACAACTTTTATGGACATTCCATATAAACGGGATAAAAAAATTTTAGTCTTTAGATTTGGTTTCTTTTTGGCTATCTTACGCTTTTGTTGATCCCCAGCTTGTGTACAATTATTTGAACCTTTGTGAACCCTAGTTCGAGTTATCGTTAAGGGCTAAAATATTACTGTTCTCGAGAATGATTTCGACAATTTGTATAAATTCAAAAGAAAATATTTGAAGATCTTTAAAAATTTAACAGTTTCATTTTCCCATGATTCAATTCCAATAACAATTACTATACATATTTTTTTTTATTAAATTTTTTGATTAGAGGAATCGACTCCAATAAAGTCACATTAAAATTTCAGACTATTTTTCAAAAACCGTAATTCGAATACTGGTTTTTGCACAGCACTAGTATCTTATACCCAATATAAGATACTAGTGCAAATATACAAAAATAAGTTTATGTTAATATTAAAATAATTACTCTGCTAGATAAATTTTTATAAAGAGAAACAGTAATTTTTTTGAATATTTAAGAATTTAATAGGTTGTGGGTTTATATTTAAATAATTTGCATATTAAAAACACTAAAAACAAAATTTTTTGATCTTCTAAAATGTTTTTTAATTTTTTAATATAATAAAAATAAACATTTTTAAAATGCTGAAGCTTAAAAAACTGTAATTGTTAATTTTTTTTATGAAAATTTGGTAACATGATTAAAAAATCATCAAATCACTATAAAATTGGACTGTATAAAATGTTTAACAAAAGTTTTTTTCATATTTAGATTAAAAGTGATTTTCCAAAACTTGTTATTTGGAAAAGGCTTCGCACAATGCTACATTTTTGTGCCAAGTTGGAAATTTTAGATGTCAAAATTTTTAGTCATGCGCTTTACGTGGAAAACCCCATAATGTGTTAAATTTCGTGGTTCATATATTTTTTACACATTTAAAAATGACAAAAAAACCCACTCCAATGAATGCTTTTTCAAAAGTTGTGGGTCTAATAAGCTTACCCAGCAAACCATAGTTGACGACTTTGTCGAAATTCCGATGAATTCATAACTATTTCGAGCTGTCTTAAAGAAATCGTTACAACTTCGTTACGCAAATATCGAAACAGTTTCACTTTTTATACGAATTTATGTAGAGTTTCGTTATGCGACTGTTTGTAAAACATATTGAAATGCAAACAGAATAAACTTTCCTTTCTTTCGAACTGGCTGAACGAAATCGTAACATTTTCGTTAAGACTCGTTACGAAGTCGTGCCAACCGCTTCATACGATATTCTTTACGATTTCGTAACAAAATCGGATTCCGAAATCGGAAAGATTGTGAAATGTTTATTACGATTTCGTTAAGAACATTTCGAAATCTTCCCTATTTCGAAATCCGATTTCATTGTGAAATCGTATGAAGGGTGTTTGACACGACTTCGTAACGAAGTATCGTAATGGTTTCGTAACGAGTCCTAACGAAAATGTTACGAAAAAGTTACGATTTCGTTCAGACAGTTCGAAAGAAAGGAAATTTTACTCTGTTAGCCTTTTAATATGTCATACAAGCTGTCGCATAACAAAATTTTATATAAATTCGTATTCTTTAAGACAGCTCAAAATAGTGACGAATTAGTCGGAATTTCGACATAGTCGTCAACTATGGTTTGCTGGGTAGATATGGCATAAAAAATGTCAAGCTAATTTACTTCAATTTACAAAATTATATTCGTTCTAGGTACAACTTTCATATATATATTTTACTGGATATCTGGGACTTTTTGAGCATTGAAACTGATTTTTAATATACTAACTCCTTGCAGATGAATTCCAATATAATGATTATGACTCTTATAAGCAAAATTAATCTTTCACTTGTCAAAAAAAATTTTTCAATAATTAAGTGAAGTTTTCAAGAAAATTAACATCATTATCACAGTTTATCTAAAAAGAAAATTACATTTTGAATTAAATTGTCTCATTTGTGTTAATTATTTATACTTTCTGGACCCTAAGGGGGGGCAGGGGGGTTTGACCACGTAAAACCCCCTTGTCAACGGGCCTGATGTTTGCCCTCTTAAGTACCTCCCCGCTTAACTACCCAACCCGCTTGAGTACCTGAAATCTTCATACTTTAATTATCATTTTACCTATTATTTTCCCCTCATAAGTACCCCTAAAAATGATTTTTTTAACACAATAGCAATGCTCCACAATCTATATTTTTTATATCAGTAGGGACTTTCAGACAAACGTCCGTATCAGCCGACATTCTTAGACGACAAACTTACGGCAATATTTTATTGAGTTTTTAAGCCATCCGACATAATCGACTACGTTATTTCTTTGCAGATTCTCACAAAGAACACATCGGCATAATGGCTAAACTATTTTTGGATGCTGTTATAATTGACCAATATTTTTACTCAATATTTCCATGTCTCAGGAAAACTCTTCTAAAAATTCAGTGTTTGGAACGCTTCTTTATATTTTCCGCTTTGTTGTTTAAAAAAGTTAATTAAAAGATAAAGTTTAAAAACATTCATCAAAAGAAAATAACGGACTTTTTTATTTTCTAAAATCTCGGACAAAATTCCTTATAAGCTTATTACTGTTCATGTTCTTAAATATAAAAGTTTATTTTTAAAAGAGCCATTTTGCAATACACAAAGAAGTATTTACCTTGTTATAACATAAGTTGTATAGGACCATAAGTTCCTCTTTAAAAGAATAGAGTTCTTAAATAATATTATCTCATATTTCCACATTTACGAAATGTATTGTTTTGAAACATGTTTTTTTTTATAAATCAATAATTTAACACACAAAAGTCTTTCCTCCCGCTTGAGTTACTCAAGCGGGTTCGCTTAAGTACTCAGCTCGAGGTACTTAAGCGGGATTTTTTTAAGTATCCAACTTAAGTACCTTAAAATGTTGACATTTTTGGATGAGGTACTTAAGCGGGTTTTACTCTATATCAATCTATTTCAAAATAAAAATGCTAGAATATTCAACGTATATTTTTAATTTTTTATTTTTGCATTTTCTAACGGTAAGAAACCAAAAATAATTACTGACATAATTCTGATAATTTTTTTTCTTTAGAAGACAAAAGATTTAATTTTTGAACTCATTAGATAAAAACTAAATTGGTTAACTAATAATGAAGTTATTGATAAAAAAACGATTTAATATATTTTCAGATTTTGTTTATTTAAAAATATTGCTTTAGAAACATTAGAGTTAAGGCGGGACATGACATTCGCGGCAGAGTAAACAAACCTTGTTTTAAAAATTCATAACTCAGTCAAAAACAAACATTTTTCCAAAATTGTTTTTATTATTGTAGAGAATTGAACAAATTACAAGAAAAAAGATTCAAAAAAATATATTTTTCACTCCAACATGGTGCTATAGAGCTCCAAGCTGGCGGCAGAGAAAAAATCGGGGAATGACTTTTTTAAATCTTCACAAAATTGGTTATCGTATGACATGAGCTTTTTTTTTAAATTTTTTTTCAATTTTTGGTGATGTTCCTAATTTGAAAGTGTGTTTTTTCGAAAAAAATATTGACTTTAAAAATTTATAAAAAATCGAAAAAAAATTTAAAAAAAAGCTCGTGTCATACGATAGCGAATCAAGTTTAAAAATAAAAAAAAATTCGTCAAAAAATAAGCCCGCTAGTGCCGCAACCAGTACGAAAAACATGGTTTCGAGATAAACGCGTTCAAAGTTTGTGAACAAATCATTCTTCAATCCTTCAATCTGCCATGCCTGCTTCGTACTGTATGCCTTCGTTATCTTGTGTTGTGCTGTTTCTTATAGTTTTTTGCAATCGTTTAGCAATTCGGGCTTCACCCTTCACCCTTAAAGTAGGTACAACCAGGAAATAACAACCATCAAAAGCCAGGTAGCAAGTAAAACAAGTATATACCATACTTGTGCCGTACGTAGGTAGCGCAAAAATTAAAAATGCGCTCTCACTAATCCAGCTGACACTTTTGAACCCGTAGGAATTTTTCCATGAAATTTTTTTTCTTAGAATATTAAGAATATTTACTAAGATACAAATAAAAAAAAATTCGATTTCAAGAAACTCCCAATGTCATGTAACCCCTTAATAATGATAATTCGATTCAACATTGTTTTTTTTCTACATGTTTTAAATAATGATACCAATTAAAATCCAGTACATTTCTGTTTATTTTAATGTATAAATAAAAACAAATTTTTGAACTTTGCAATGCCCGATCCTCTGAAGTTAGTGAAACGATACAACACGAAGAATAATAATACGATTTTTTAAAACTTGAAGAAATCAATACAAGTCCATTCTAGATTTTTTTTTAACTTTTGTGAAAACTCGCTCGGCCAGCACCGACGAGTCAGGATAACACGGAATGAATTCTATTATCGTTGCAAAGTCATCGAAGGGAATTTTTCTACATGCATGTGCTGACTTATCGTTTGCCGGCTTATTGTTGGAAAGCCAATAATTCAATTTGTCAGCTGAGCAGCAATTCTTTACAAAGCAAAACTTTAAAAACTCTTCCAAATAGTTTGCAGACGTATTCAATGATCCTTTATGGTCAACAATGTGGACCGATTTTCTAACACAAGAATATCTCATCCAACATTCATAGCTCAAACAATGTGACCAAATAAATATTTGAAATAGTTTAAATTCCAGTACAAAATAAAGTATATATTTAATCCAGTACTTAGACCTCAAATCCAGTACAGTACTGGAAAATTCAGTACTGTTGGTATCATTAGTTATGAATTTAGTTCTACAATATATTTTAATTTTTATTTACTAGTTTCTTGTGTAAAAATTCATCGACGACCTTTTCCTCTTATATCAATAATCGCTGGTTTCATGTTGAAGAGACTAAAAATATTCCAATAGCATAGGAATTTTTCTTTTTTCTACGTAACTTGTTTCTATTTTTGAAATTTCCTGGTGGAATCTTTCACCATGCTCATTGTTGACTTGATCTTAATTTTGTGGGAATAGCCTAAAATATGATTAGCAATTCCTTCACAATTTCTGAAAATTTTCATAAACTGCAACAAAACAATCAGTTGCATAAACTATTGGAATACTTGTGTATATTTTTTATTGTGCAAAACCACTGCTTTGAAGCCTAAAAAACTTTTTGTGATATATTCTTTTGGTGGAACCACCAATAAAAAGTCTCCATCCATTGACATTATTTTGTTATTATAAAATATATATTTATTATATTTCATAGTTCAGACAAATTTTTGCAAATTTGCATTCACATCGTTGCAATAAGCTAAATAACTGCACTCTGCGTCCCCAGTGAATGACTGAAACGTATACGTTTGTTTAGTCCTTCCAAATGTACTGTTAACACAATTTTTTAGAGAGTTCCACTCTAAAAGTTTTTAGAGAGTTTAGAGAGTTTTTATAGAGTTGTTGTATTCTAATTCCTTATTATAATTTTGTTTGGCATTTATTAATTGCAAATTGCGACCATGTAAACAAACTCCATATGAAGAAAAGGTTATCCCATTTATCGCACATTTTAATGAAGTCTTTATTAAAAAATTATGAAAATACTTCATCGTAACGCTTTGGTCAGTCTTAAACGCTTTACTAAAACCATATATAATAATAAAAGATATAAAACTCTTCGACAACTGATACGAACATTGACGAAAAATGTGTGTCGTGAGGCTATAAAATTGCGCTAATGTTCTGAGGCTAGAAACTTAGCAACTTCAGTACATGAGCTGTTTTGACCACATTCAGCTTCTTTTTAACCGACTTCAAAATGAAGGAGGTTCTCAAGTTCGTCGGTTTCTCTGTTTTTTTTTTTTTTTTTTTTTTTTTTTTTTTTTTAAATGTATGTACATCGATTACTCCTAAACCATATGCCTGATTGCCATAATTTTTGGGGAACAGATAGATATGATAAGCATGGAGGTGCCCGTAAAAAAGTGGGCGGTATTCGATAACTGGGCGTTGCAATAATAGATCTCGCTACAATAAATACTACTGTATCTCGAATAATATTGACACTAGGGTACTGCAATTTAGTGCAGGGGTAGGCACAATTATTAAAAATAACGGGCAATAAAATGGGCGTAATTCGACAAATGGGCGTGACAATATTAGAAAAAGAGTGTATCTTGAATAATTTTGAGACTAGAGTACTGCAATATAGTATAGGGGTAGGCATTATTATTACAAATGATGGTCAATAAAGTTGGCGGTATTCAACAAATGGGCGTGTCAATATTATAAAAACACTGTATCTCGAATAATATGGACACTAGGGTTCTGAAATTTAGTGTAGGGGTAGACACAGTTAAAAACAAATTACGGGCAAGTTATTTGACAAAATGGGCGTTATTTGACAAATGGGCGTGGCAATATAAGAAAAAGAGTATATTTCGAATAAAATTGATACTATGGTACTGCAATTTGGTATAGGGGTAGGTATTACAGTACCAAAGTATCAATATAATTCGAGACATACTCTTTATCTAATATTGAAACGCCCATTTGTCAAATAACGCCCATTTTCTTGACGAAAATTTGTAATAATTGTGCCTACCACTACACAAAATTTCAGTACCCTAGTGTCCATATTATTCGAGATAAAGTGTTTTTATAATATTGCCACGCCCATTTGTCGAATAACGCAAACTTTATTGGCCATAATTTGTAATAGTAATGCATACCCCTATACTAAATTGCAGTACTCTAGTCTCAAAATTATTCAAGATACACTGTTTTTCTAATATTGCCACGCCCATTTATCGAATTACGCCCATTTTCTTGCCCGTTATTTGTAATAATTGTGCCTACCCCTACACTAAATTGCAGTACCCTAGTGTCAATATTATTCGAGATACAGTAGTATTTAATATTGCGAGATCTATTATTGCCACGCCCAGTTATCGAAATCTATCTGTTCCCCAAAAATTATGGCAATCAGCCATATGGCTTAGGAGTTATCGATGTACATATATTTAAAAAAAAAAAAAAAAAAAAAAAAACAGAGAAACCGACGAAGTTGAGAACCTCCTCCTTTTTGAAGTCGGTTAAAAATAGATGGCAAAGTCTCTGCGTTAAACGTCATATTTGACATATATTTGTACAGAAAATTGAAAAAATAGAAATTGATAAAAAATAAGCATGAAGATTGTTTTCTTCAATTGTTTCTATCAAAAGAAGATAGCTTTCTGGCTATCCAATTGTCCAATGACCACTTTTTTAGAAGGCATAAGACTCCGCAAAGTTGAGAGTAGCGTTTCATACTTTATGAAAATAATCGTTGTTGAGCCCAACGAACAAGCATCTGAAATATGTCGGTACGCAGACGACGTAAACTCGAAGTGTTGGTATGAAGACGACCGTTAATCACAATCACAGAGCCAGCACGAAGCACATGGTTTGATTCAATTAAACTCAACAGCGGATGTGTGCGAGCAAGTTGGATCGCTTGAATCAAAGATAACAAGATAGGAAACTTAAAAAACATTAACTCAAAGAAGGCTTGCATGTATTTGTGAACCGAAAAATACAACCCTGAACGCCACTCTTGTTCTTCATCGGCCGCAAACTCTAAAAGAAATCACTTTGCAATCCCTTAAAATAATGCATTTCGTCTGTTTTTTATTACATAAATATTTAAGTTGCCAACTCTGATTATTTTCTTAAGAATTTTCTTAAGCCCTCGATTCTGTCCTTCTTTTCCAAGATAAGGACTCCCTTTAGTGGAACTGGTCGTAATTTCACATATCCGTAAAATATTAATGCAATATTTGTCAGCCTTTGTCAGAATGTCACCAACTTTTCGTCGATCGTTCTTTTTATAATTACTAACGCAGATGCGTAATGCCGTGGTTATGCTAGCCAAACATGATTGCCGAACATTTGGTGTTCATTTTCGTTTATTTATTCTCTTCGCTGAAATGTTTGTTTGGTGGTTATGCTTCTGTTTGCTGCACAGTTGCATCAATGTTATAATATTCCAAAACATAAATTAAACAACAACTCTAATTTTTATGTATACACTTTTTAATACACTTGTTTACACTTCGATCAAACTGCGACTCCAAGTAAATACCATTCCTACATAAAATATATGAAATTAGATACAACACAACAATAAGAATTGATGAAAATGAATCTGCAAATTGATTTAAGACTATTTTTTGTAGTAAACTTGTGAAGGCACAAAATTGTTAGTGTTTATTTGGAGCGACAATAAATACTGAAAATTTTTGCTTAACACATGTTGTTCGACTTTTTCTCAATGTCTGTTCTTTGTTTTTATACGTAAGGCTGCTTGTTATTTAAAATAAGTTGCTTTATAACTTATTTAAATTTTTACTACTTTTTGCTACTTTTTTGATGCTTTTATGGAAAATGACTGCAGGCAACACCGGAAAGTTCGGCATGTTTGCTGTTTCAATCAGCAATCAAATATGTTCGGTCTGAGAGCGAGAGAATGAATTTGAGAAAAAGTTAATTTCTCACTTTACACGAGAAACAATAACAACAAAAAAAGTTCGGCAATCTTGTTTGGCTAGCATAACCACGGCATAAATAATCACACACAAAAGTAAAACCAAACACTTTCATGTTTTGTATGTGTTCAGGTTCTTTTCTGCTGCACTCGATCTCTCTAATGCCGTGGTGGTGTGGTTGTGCTAGCCAAACATGATTGCCGAACATTTTTTGTTGTTATTGTTTCGCGTGTAAAGTGAGAAATGAACTTTTTCTCAAATTCATTCTCTCACTCTCAGACCGAACATTTTTGATTGCTGATTGGAACAGCAAACATGCCGAACTTTCCGGTGTTGCCTGAAGCCATTTTTCACAATAGCATCACAAAAGTAGCAAAAAGTATTAAAAATTGAAATAAATTGTGTGCTTCAGCAACCCTCCACATAAACAGCAGACACAAAGAAAAAAATCAAACAAAATGCTTTGAGCATAAATTGAAATAGTTATCGTCACTTTAAATAAATATTAAATAGTTATTTTGTGCCTTCACAAGTTTATTTAAAAAAATGTTTAAATCCGAGTAATAACCGAAAAACTACCCTCAGTTCGCATTGTTGTGTTGTATTTAATTTTATATATTTTATGTAGCAATGGCATTTACTTGGAATCGCAGTTTGACCGAAGAACTGATTAATTTGATGCAGTCCAAAGAAAGCCTGTAGAACGTTAAAAGTTCGGAATATTCCAATCGACATAAGAGGCCAGAGGATATTCAAAACATTTCGGATTAGTTGTGTAATTAGATCTATATATACGCATGGTTAGTTGTTACGTCTTGTGTTGTCCCTGAGCCCAACCCATTTATTGGTGGGTAAATTTTTCCCACATTAACTTGTTTGTGGTCACGGTTATCCATAACATTGATATTTTCAATGATTACTGGGTAGTGGCTTTAGATGGGTTAATGCTGAGGAAGTGCGATATAGCTGTAGTAGCTGAATTTTATTGTTATTGCATGTTTGTAAAAAGAATAGCTGCAATACAAATCGGAATTTTTATTTTAAGTTTTGTGTATATTCACTCATAACATTATTGGAATTGAAATAAATTTATTCAACGATTTTCTCAAAAAATGTCTCACTTTACTCAGGTTACGTGGCTTTATTTATACATTTACTTAATTGTGAATAAATGAGAAACGCGTGCATCGATTTTCATGATCTATGCCTTACTATGCTCATAGGTTATGTGATTTTACGTGAAAGTAATTAAATTTGACACTTTTTTCCATTTTGGATTTTTTATGAATTTTTAAAAAAAAAAATTGAATTTTTAGGCAAAAAATACTTTTTTCCCTTCATACATTAATTTTTTACTTCGAAAGTGTTGCACACATAGGAAAACGGTATAAAAACAGATTAGAGGAATTGTAATCTTTAATTTTTCTAAATTTGTTTCAGCTAAATCGGAGTAGTAGTTCTCGAGTTATGTCAAACAAAAGAGCCTAAAACGTGAAAAATTCCCCTATACGATAGTTACTAACTTCAAATCGATATTAAAAATATTTTGGCAGGCAAGAAGACAAAACGAATGATGCACAAGTTCTTCATTTTGGGCCTACTTTCACGTGCAATTGTCAGAATTGAGTCCTAAAATGATGTGTTGTACTGTGTTAATAAAAGTTATTTATGTGTAGCGAATAACAACCAATCCAAACATTTTAATTTAGTGGCTGAACAGTCCGCTACAATACCTTATCGATATCTGAAGTTGTGAAATTGGCAACTCTACTACTGACAATGAAATAGAAAAAATGTATTTCATTCATAAATTTAAACAGCTGATATTTTTAACCCGAACCTACCCTTTAAAAATTGTTTACTTTTCGGAAGAAAGAAGAAAGTAAAAATTTTCTAATAATAATTTTTTGATAATTTTATAATAATTTTTATTTTAAAAATAAAAACATAATTTTTTATGTATAAAAGTTATTTAACATAAAGCTACAGTACAACCATAAATATGTTTAGTATATTTGATAATAATTAATGCACTTTACAGATAACTCTTAAGTAGCAGAATAAGCAACTGACATATACACATCACTATTTTTGCAAATTGGCAGTTGAGCAAAAACAAAGTCAGATGAGTGATAAGAAATTCGTGGTGAACGAATTTTTCGTGTACGTGTGTTTTACTTTAGGTGAATAAGGATTCCCCACAGAAGTTCCCTATCTTGTTATCTTTGGCTTAAACGCAGGTGCATGGTTTTTTCAGTGTTGATTACGTATGAATATTTTTATGTGAGTTTTGCAGTTCTCTGATACGTATACATTTTTGAAAAAGCTTTTAGCTCACGAGCTAATGATTTTCATAGCATGTCTAAAATGATTGGTACGTTTAGAAAAATGGTGATAGATTTCTTCTCCTTACAAACAATTCGATTCAAGTCCTGCAGCAAGACAAAAAAATGTATAAGAAGTATATCGTAAAGTAATTTTTTCACGCTTTATTAGTTTTATTGCAAATAATTCTCAAAGTAGTACCACTCCAGTTCGGCTCACCAGTGACGAATGAGTGAGCTCAATAGCTATTGGTAACCGCCACACTGCATGCCACTCATGAATTTAACTCGGATATGTTATTGCCGGTAATGATTCCCTCACTCTCTGCATTACCATTCACTAGCTATTTCAGAAGTTATTGCTCACGTTACGTGAAAAATAAAATTAATGTATTTGCATTACCTACTGCATTACTCGGGTACCAGAATTTACTAGCTACCATTACTGTAGGAAATCATGACGGTTAAAAGACTAATTGTAATTGCCAGTATTGGAGGGTAATGTGTTTCCCTTACCTGCTGCTTTACCTCAGGTACTAGAATTGACTAACTACCATTCATGTAGGAAATAATGACCGTTAAGAGACTAATTGTGATTTCCAGTACTGGAGGGACTTTATCCCCTCTTTATATACCAAAAGAAATGAAATATTAATTGCAATAAAATTTACAGTATTAGAACTACTATGCAGTTGTTTTTATATAAAAATCGTTAAATTAAGTCTGAAGTAAAAAAGTGTTAGATTTTGGTAAAATGTAGGTAGTGGATAATAAAAGTGGTAGAAGCCAAAAACGTCAAAAAAATATGAGTGATAATATTTTTAAAAACCTTGAGAGAAATCGTTGCAATATCGCAATATCTTAAATGTCACTAAGGAGCTGATGAATACCAATTTTTCGCTTATTGATTTTTATCATGTTGCGACACATTTATCACAATAAAAGTGAGACCTTTTCTGTAAGTATGAGTTTTAAGCATTTTCATACAACTCAACAAAATGATGGACAGTGATTAGGTAGATTTTAACATCTTAACAATTTGAGTATCATGAACAATATGATAAATACTTATGCTGTAAAGTGCCGAGAGCATACAATTTTATCACAAGATTCAAGCACAATAATTTAATTATTTAAAACTGATCTAAATTTATCAACTAATATACGTAATAGCCAGATAAATTCAACAACTAACATTGATGATGTGTTTACGCGATATTTAGAAAAGGTCAGCTCGAAGACATTGTAACCAATAGTTACATTTATACCCTCTCAAGAATAATTGTAATGAATTTCAGTAAATAAGAGTTATATCAATTATATTAACCATCTTAATACACATCTTATTAAATAATTAAATTACCATTCCTACAAGTATGTTGTTTGTATGTAAGTACATAAATATTAATTTTCAAAATTATGCCAAGAAACTACAAATGTGCGTATTGAGTATACGCGCCCTTCTTTTCTTTAATATTATCTAATCACTATCAATAGTTTAATTTTCAAGTAGTAGCAACATTTTATTTTTTTTATATTAAACGCATGAAAAGCGGAAATTAAATTCAGCTTTTCGCAGTTTTCTATGTGCCTTCTGTAAGATTTGGTACTCCAAATGTATAACACAAAGCGGCAAAACATGGAAAGCTAAACACGAAATTTATTACCTGTCCTGTTTAGTATTTTCGGTCCGCTGTTTTTGGCTTTTACACTTTTCCCGTTTTTTTTTTATTTTTCATCCCTTTACATTGTTATGTTTTTGCAAATATTGTAAAAATATTTTATTGATGTTTTCCCTTTTTCAGTGTTATTTCTTTTACAAGGTGTACGCATGATTTATTGGCTGCAAAGCGGCACGTAAATAAATTTATATACTAGCTGTCGTTGCAAAGTAAAAACGACGCTTGCAAGCGAATCGAAAATGTTTTCACTTCTTGCTGAAAAAATTTGAAATAACAGAGCAAATCAAAAAAATCTTTTGTTTTCATTTATTTTTTAATTCTTTAAAAAAAACCTATTGGCCATTTCAGCCCTAGAAAGCACATTGATCGAGCCTCTTATGTTAAATTGTGTTGTGCGTGTTTTTAAATGTTTGTACGAGTTATGTTTTTACTTACTTTATTTTAAGTTAGTTAAAAACTTCTTTAATTCAAATAAAAGAACAAATTGCGATTTTATTTTCATGTTGCTTTATTTATTATTATTTCAAGGTGAATTAAAGTAAATCTTATTATAATATTAAGTCACTTAATATTAAGTTAGTTAGTTAGTAAGGGAAAACCAACCATTAAACCGAGCACATTGATGAAGACTAAAAACTGTTTTCTGTTATTTAATTAAGCTACGCTTTACTTGGTCAAGCTAGGCATTACGTGTGTTACCAACACATGTTAAGCTTGCTACACAATTGCGCCAAGACTGTTGTCAGCACTTTTGACACACGCTTAAGTTTTTTATGCTTTGATGCTTGCAATTATTATTGAGACAAAATATGTAACTGATTGCGACATGTGAAATATCAGCAGTTTTGTTATTAAGTTAAAATAGGAATTTTTTTATTACTTGGATAAAAAAGAAATGAACCTGCGATTGCAGAATTATGGTTAAATAATTCTGAGAATTATTAAGTAAGTAAAACTAGTGTTAAGTGTTTTTAAACGAAAATTATTAAGTAATGTTAAATTAAAAGATTTTATTTCTTGAAAAGCAAACAGTAAAAATTGGCATGATCATAAGGCAAAATGATAAGTAAATATTACGTTCCTTAACTTACACAAATGATCGAGAACTGAACCTACAAGCCCACTCCAAACGACTCATGTTATCAGGAAGCTTTACATCGAATTTTTTACTCTCTAAGGCAGTGCTATCCAACCGGTAGTTAGCTCGTGACGGTATTTTTAAGGCGCTTGTAAACAAAATGATGCACAGAATAATACTTAGAATCGGCAATTTGTGCAAACATGCCTATAAAACTGTCCAAATTGACTTAGCTTAACATGTTAAACAAAAAAGTGGTTTTTATTTAACACTCAATCACACCGCCTGAACTAGTTTCAAATTGACAGCGACAACAGCTTTTTAGCTGCAGAGCTATTTCTTTGCAGACGCTTCCATTCTTTTCTGTGCCACTCATGTAAATAAATTCTTGCGCAATTGTGTACTGATATGGAAGACACCAGAACATCATGCTTTTTTATTTTTCAGTGTTTATAACTTTTTATTTTGCTTCAAAATCTAAATATTTGAAAAATCTTATTTACATTAAAAGTGTCAAATTCTTAAGCTTTCTTTAGGCTCAACCTTAGAATATAGAAATAAACGAAGAGGTATTTCAACAATAGCGTGAGGCATCTTCTTTTTTTGGTGTTGGTTTACCCACACATAGAAAAATTCACACAGTGCCGTACTCGGGTGCAGCGACTTAAGGGATAATAACTAATTAAAATATTCAATGAAGCCGATTACAAAAATTTAAATTGAAATAAATCAACGTTCATAAATCATTTTATAGTATTTGATTGCCTTTAAAATTAATTGTTTTATGAAGCTTTTGTCGTATGTTATATTAGTTTTTGTTACATAAAAATATCGCGTTTTTAAAAAAATTTCAACTAAGGGAACTCTTAGGCAAACAATCTTTTCAAAATCGAATTTTTTTAAATTGATTTTTGTTGTAAATCTTTTCAAGAATATGTAAAAAAAATTCAAATCAATTCTGCTTATCAAAGAGATTCTACAGCGCTTAAACTCCGGTGCGCCAGAGTACCAATGGATCAAACCGAAGAATCTGTTAAAGCGCGTGATTGCGCTGTATGTTAAAGCGCTGTATGTGTGTATGTAAGAGTATATGTGTGTTTGGAGTGTTTCTATATTATGTACAATATATGTGTTTATACTAAATAAACTATACCTTGTAGAGGAAAAATTACTTAACTGTTACAGTTTTGTTTTGGAGATTGACCGCTTTGATTGTTTTAAAGTTTGAAGCTTTTAATGCCTTATTTTCGAAACATACTTTTTCAAAACGGTCCACACTACTGCAAACAAAGTAATCGACCGATTTTAATACCTTTTTTCTTTATCTCTTTGTAATGTTATTCTACACATTTTTACCAAAATGAGCGTCTGTGAAAAATTTTTCTAGTTTTTACACGCAACAATATGGTCAAAAAAATTACGTAAATTTTCCGACTTTTTTCTACGATTCATAATTTTCTATATTTTCATTCCATTTTGCTGAAAGATGTGCATTCAGAGGTCTATTTTCGGATGAATTTTTTTGTTTTTTTTTTCAGACAATCTGGAGTCGTGCAATGATGTGGGCCGATTTTCAACCAACTTCAGCGCCATCTTTGTATATAAAAACTATTTGTGTTAAAAAGAAATTTTTTTCATTTTCATTTCAATTTAGAAAATAAAAGAAAGAAAGAAAGCAGATTTTGTATGAGCTGTCAACTTCGTTTTGACAGCTACGGTCACTTTCTATCCCCCATGCGCACACCTTATTATTAACACCATGACTTTGAGCTCTGATCATTATAGAGAGGTGGTGCAGATGAGAGGATCTTCTTGTGAACCCTGAAAAGACAGTTGTGCATTTTACAAAGCAATCAAATCAAATCTGCGCTACCCTCTATGGGGAGAAAATTGACTTTTTCCATTCTGCGAAGTATTTGGGAGTCGTCTTAGAGGGCAAGCTGCGCCAGAATCTACAAATAGACCGCATCGTCAGGGAAACCACGGCCATGTTGTCGACCTGCAGAAGAATATGTGGAAAGAATTGGGGTCTACGTCCTAAGAAAATGCACAGGCTGCACACTCTAATCGTTAGACCTACACTATATTTTGCCTTGTGGTCGAATGCGCAAGAAGAAATGATCATTAAGGTGGGACAAGACATTCGCGGCAGAGAAAACCGACCTTTTTTTAAAAATTCATAACTCAGTCAAAAACAAACATTTTTCCAAAATTATTTTTGTTTTTATTATCATTATTATTATTTTTTTTTTTTATATTTATTATATTTATTTTTATTTTATTATTGTAGAGAATTGAACAAATTACAAGAAAAAAAATTCAAAAAAATATATTTTTCACTCCAACATGGTTTTATAGAGCTCCAAGCTGGCGGCAGAGAAAAAAACGGGGCCTCGTGGTTGCAGCGCTAGGAGTTGCAAAAATTGTCCGATCTGGAAAAAAATGTCTTTTTTAAATCTTAACAAAATTGGTTATCGTATGACACGAGCTTTTTTTTAAATTTTTTTTCAATTTTTGGTGATGTCCCAAATTTGAAAGTGTGTTTTTTCGAAAAAAATATTTACTTGAAAAATTCATAAAAAATTAAAAAAAAATTTTAAAAAAAAGCTCGTGTCATACTATAGCGAATAAAGTTTAAAAAAATACAAAAAAAAAAAATTTCGTCAAAAAATGAACCCGCTAGTTCAAAGTTTGTGAACAAAGAAAAAAAAGGTTACCTTCAATCTGCCATGCCTGCTTCGTTCTGTATGCCTTTGTTATCTTGTGTTGTGCTGTTTCTTATAGTTTTTTGCACTCGTTTAGCAATTCGGGCTTCTTTTGAAGCTTCATATGCCTTCACTCTCAAACGATTTGCATCATTTCCTTTGGAAAAATTCAATGATGTAGCTCCTATGGTGATACCAAGTAGTTGAAACATTTGCAAATAACTATACTATAAGGTACGAAATAACAACCACCAAAAGTCAGGTATCAAGTGAAACAAGTATATACCAGCTGCCGTACGTAGGTAGCGCAAAAATTAAAAATGCACTCTCACTAATCCGGCTGTAACTTTTGAACCCGTAGGAACTTTCCATGAAATTTTTTTTTCGATTTCAAAAAACTGTCAATGTCATGTCCCCCCTTAAGCGTTTAGAACGAGTGAAAAGATCTGCAGGGATGTATATTCGACTACATTAGGTCCACTCCAAGCGTTGCCCTTAACGTTATCTTCTCTGTTATCAATTCGCTGGAATGCTTTGAAAAGTATCTAAATTTTTTTAATTGATAAAAATGACCATAAAACATAACATAAAACTATGAAAGATGATTTAAAAATCAAAAATGACTAAAAATGATGAACAAAATACGCTAACAATTTTTGGATGCAGTACCTGCAGATTATAAACAGTGTCTTGCATCATCAAAAAATGTCTATGTTATAGTAGAAAAAATTGACAAAATCCGGGCTCTGCTTATTAGATATTAAAAAGGAGCTTTTAAATGTAATTAGAGATACAGGAACAAACCCGAGATCTTCAAAATTTATCTATCTCTTATTGATACACTAAAATAATTCTTTTTCTGTGCAATATGTTTTAAAATATGGTAATTTGATACAATTTCTTACAGGTAATTAATTCAGAAAGAACTCATAAATTCAGAACGTTTATTTTGACATTAAAAATACCCACATATCTTGTAAGCTAAAAAATTTTAATGGAACAATGAATTTTGTATGCTATATACGTAATAAATAACAGTCTTCAAAGCTAAGTTTTGGTCAACTTATTTTATGGATGATTAATTTAACAAAAATCAAAAAAGCTTAAGAAGTCACGGGTACCACAGATTTTCTAAGTACAATGAGTTTTAATGCAGTCATCATCCCAAAATGAAAAAAAACCCGGGGTGCAGTCGTCAGGACTGCCGACGAAAGCGTTAATTTCTAAGCATTGCATGCAAAACCAAATTTTGCATTGATTGAAGGAATAAACATGCACGCACTATTTTATTTTAACCGACGACAAAAAGGAGGAGGTTCTCAAGTTTGTCGGTTTCTATGTTTTGTTTTTTATTTTTATTTTTTTTTTTTTAAATGTATGTACATCGATAACTCCTAAACCATATGCCTGATTGCCATAATTTTTGATGAACAGATAGATATCATAAAAACGGAGGTGCCCGTAAAAAAGTGGGCGGCATTCGACAACTGGACGTGGCAATACTAGATCTCGCAATACTAGATACTACTGTATCTCGAATAATATCCACACTAAGGTACTGCAATTTAGTGTAGTGGTAAGCACAATTATTACAAATTACCGGCAAGAAAATGGGCGTTATTCGACAAATGGGCGTGGCATTATTAGAAAAACAGTGTATCTTGAATAATTTTGAGACTAGAGTACTGCAATTTAGTATAGGGGTACGCATTATTATTACTAATTATGGTCAGGAAAGTGCGCGTTATTCGAAAAATGGGCGTGGCAATATCAAAAACACTGTATCTCGAATAATATTGACACTAGTGTAGTGCAATTTGTGTAGGAGTAGACACAGTTAATACAAATCACGGTAAAGAAAATGGGCGTTATTTGCCAAATGGGCGTGGAAATATTAGAAAAAGAGTGTATCTCTAATTACATTGATACTATGCGACTGCAATTCGGTATAGTGGTAGGCATTATTAGAACAAACTACGGTCAATAAAGTGGGCGGAATTCGACTACTGGGCGTAGCAATATTAGAAAAACAGTGTATCTCGAATAATATTGACACTAGGGCACTGAAACTCATTTTGTTACAGTGGTAAGCGAAATTATTAAAAATTACGGTCAATAAAGTAGGTGTTAGTTGGCAAATGGGCGTGGCAATATTAGATAAACACTATTTCAGTTTGACGCTGAGGTACTGAAATGATGTAAAGGGGTAGGCACAATTATTACAAATAACGCTCAAGAAGGTGGGCGCTTATTTAACAATGGGGCGAGGCTATATTAGAAAAACACTATATCTCGAATAATATTGACACTAGGGTTATAAAAGTCGTTACAAGCATGGGTATAATTAGTTCAAAACACGTGACATCTGATTTAAATTTAAGGGACAGATATTTGAAATAACCAACAAACTTTCAGAATGTAATAGTATAGCTTTTTTAAGAACAATTGTATTTATGTTGTTTATACACTATTTTCGAAAATTTATCATATTCTCTAAAAAGGAAGAAATAAAAACTTTAAAAAAAAAACCGACTACAAAATCAGTACAAAGTAAGAAATAATTTTAAAATTTTCCTTTTAATTTCCTGGTCATATTTGACAAATTATTTAAACATATTATTACATTGGAAAATTTATTATTTGAACTTTTTTCTAATTTGTTTTGTTATCATAAAAATATTAATATCTTTATAAATGCAAAAGCTTTGAAGTTGGCGCTTTTGATTAAAAGTCTGATTATATTAGCGCCGACCTTAAAAGTTTTTGTATTCATAAAGAAATTTTTATGATAATAAAACAAATTAGAAAAAAATTCAAAAAATTAGAGATGACCAGGGCTCGGATTTTGATGCCTTTGAGAACATCAAAAAAATTTATAAACCTAAAAGTGTGTGCATATTTATTCCTTCAATCCAGGGTCGGATCCAGGAAAATATTTCGAGGGGACTTTAAAAGTATTAATGTGAACTATATATGTATCGTCGTTGGGCGTGCAATACCGCGTATCAGCCACTTACACATACACACATACGCGGTATTGGTAAAATTCTACAGGAGTGCAGAAAAATTTTCTCCTGCAGAAAACCTTTCTTTTAAACTATTGAATGGATTCTCAACTAAACTAAAAACATTTATTGAAATTAGATACTTGCTTTGTTCTTAAATCAGAATTTAATGGAAAATCCGCCCTATATTAATTAAATCAAATTGAATAAAAATCCAAATTTATGTTTTGACCTTTTTACAATACACGGGGTATTGCAAGTGGCTGATAAGCAGTATTGCACGCCGAACGACGATAGGCATAGTATATTTATAAAATATGTAATCAGTAAATCAAAACAACTATGTTTTAGATAAAGGGTGTTCACAGTTTAAGTACGCAGGTCTGTTTAATTTACGAGTTGTTATTTTTACGTCAATTTACGTAAGCGTATTTTGCTTTGTTGTTGTTTTGCATGCAAACGCAAATACGCAAGCACGCGTAAATAAAAGTGACCCTTGGGAGTGATTTTTGTGTCTCGTATTTGTATGCCCTGTCTACAGCATATATAACAGCGTTGCAAAATTATTGAATATGGCAGTCACTCACTGAGGTGCTCAGAGTTACAAAAATAATAAATGCTATAAATACGCTTTGTTAATACACGATTAAACTGTGAATAGCCAAATTGCAAAATGATAATAATTTTTCTTGGCTTTTTCGATATCATGCCGATGACATTTTCGCACGCTACCACCAACACTTTTTTTTAACAACACTTTTATAAAAAGTTTAATTTTTTGGATACTAATTCACATCTTTCAAGGTCACAACTACTATTTTTTTGGCGTCTTGAAAATATGATCGTATTGAGGCATTTATTATCAATCCGTTACTAAAATTTTACATTGAAAAATTAATGCTTACTATTTCAAACGAATTTTTCAAAAACTCCATACACAATTTATTCATACAAACATTTTCAAACTAAAAGTGGGATTTTTAGTAATTTTTGTACTACTGTATTTTTAAATTTTTCAGAAAGTATACCTCCTACGGCTTTTCTTTTATCAAGGAATTAAAGAAATAAATAAAATAAATAAAAAATTATATAAATTTGAAGCATAATTAAAAGCTTTCGGATGTATATAACTAGCTTAAAAATTATAAAATACTATAAGAAGTACAAAAAATACTCAAAAAATACATTTTTGATTAAAAATTAAAGTGTTTTTTATGTAAAAATTGTGTAGGCAGTTTTTGAAAAATTCGTTTCAAATAGAATGCATTTATCTTCGACGCACAATTTTGAGAATGCATTAAGAATTAATGCCTCAACACGATGATGTTTTTAAAACTCCAAAAAAATAGTCGTGCTGAACTTGGAAAATGTTAATGAAATCTTAAGTGGTCAAAAAAATTTAAATTAAGAAACTAATTAAATTAAATTAAGAAATTAAGAAATTTAAGTAAGAAACTGCACATTTATAAAATGTGAAATGTGAAAAAGATCTCTTAAAAAAATCCTGAACATTTTTTTGTAGGATTTAAAGTTTTGAGATTAGTTGTTTTCCTACATGTCCGAATGAAAAATTTTGATTTTTTTTTTTAATTTTAATTTTTCCATTGTGTAAAAATAACAAAAAAAAAATGAAATAAATATATAATATTTCTATTTTTTAAATTCTATTAACAATCAAAATTTAAAAAAAAGGTATCGTCAAAATCACTTTTTGAACAAAAACGTCCGATTTGACATGGAATCACCGATGTATGACTGTTTACAGCAGGGCGCGATATCACTAAGAACATAAAAACAGGAACAGAACTCAGGTGTAAATATTTAAAATAAATTATTAAAAAATCGATGTTTTTCTTTTTAATATCCTAAGACCACATAATAAACACTAGTAAATCACATTTAAATACAGGTTCTCCAATAATTTCGGGGGAGAACGGGGGGAGAGGGGTTTAACCCCCAAAACTGCCCCCGAATCCGCGCCTGACGGGAGGTATTTATAAAAGTTGACCGATCTTATTATGAAACTCGGCCAAAATATTAAAAAAATATAGTTATAGATTTGTACAAAATAGTGATAAGATAAGAAAGTGCTAAAAATTCACTTATTAAAAAATTATTGGTTAATTTTAGGGCTAATTTTATCCTGATGCGTAGAAGAAATGGCATGAAAGAGCATTTTCAAAAAGTCAATATATTAAAAAAGCGGAGTATATTTTGCATGTTTCAAAGAGTTAAAGGCATATATGTAATGGCCCTGCATTTACTTTTTGGGTAATTTTGGGCGTTATTTTTTTTTTTATATTGACCATTAAAAATGGTCAAATTTTATATAAATTTTGCAGAAAAAACTTCTACATTTATCGAAATATGACATTTTTGTTTTTTATTTTTCCAATCAAATGTTAAGCATATTTTTTTCTGACTTTACCCTTTTGAAAAATAGTTATTCTGTTATAATATAGCTTAAAATGTATTTAAGGGAATTTTTTTAGTAACTACTAACGAACGCAAACTGTGCCATATGCACATCATTTCATCCAGAAAATTTTTCGAGTTTGAAGTATTACAGCACCCACAAATATTTATATTGTTTTTATTTATATTGGTTTTATTGTAAAAGATGTTATTGTTTTCTTTTATTTGAATTATTTCCTTTAAAATTATATCAAACATGTTGGGTTTCTTTTCCGTAAACTTTTAGATTGTTGTCCAAGGAACGGAGCGCTGTGAGCCATAGTGAAGGTTGTGCCAAATTCTTAACAGAATGTTAGAAGCTACCAACAACGCAATGTCTTTTTTTCTTATTGAAAATAAATGCAACTTCTGTGTATCCTTTCGCTTCACCTATTTCCCGCATTAATCGATTATAACTCGTGCTTTATTTATATAATTTATTTTCAGTTTTTCTAAAAAAAAAAATAACAAAAACTGCTAGTATAATTGTGAATATTTTTAATTAAAAAAAAAGCACCAAATTACAACTGCAGAAAGAACCACTAAACCTTTGCTTCGTGGTGAGAAGCACTGACCTTATGCTACCGCGCATACTTCTTTATGTTTATTTTTCCGTGCCAATACAGTTAAAAATGTTGATGCGTTTTTCGGAACATGACTTGCGTCGTATTTTATGTTGCATTTGCGACGATATTTCCCAGTAGTCCAAGCCTTAAAGAATTAATAAACGAATCATGAACGATTTTTCTTCATCTTTGACGAAACATGCTGATTCGGCTGTACATTTCATTGACGAAAATCCCATATAAAATTCCCAAATTTGTCTACAAACGCAATACAGAAATGTTTAGATTTTTCGTGCATGAAAATATTACTGAATCGTTGCGGAAGTTTTGTCAGCAAACAAGACAGAAATATGAAAAAAAAATGTTTTCCAATTGTACATATTCTGTGATTTACATGTGTTTTTGATCAGATTATTTCCGATTTCTTTGATCTTTGATATATCAGTCATGCAGTCCATTAATACACCACGTTTTAAAAATGATATATATTGCAACACTTAACGAAAAAATTACCTCGAAATATAAGCCTTTGTAGGGAAAACATGAACCAACACAAAGCAGAAAGATTGAAGAATTATCGACAAATCTTTTAATGAACGAACACAAGCCGGACGCGGTTATCGCGGGTTCTACTGTTTTCGTTGTTTCCTTGTTCTGTTTGTTTTTTTAATGTTGACGAAACCAATGCAGATGAGTTAAAGAATATTCTGCAAGTCTGTTATTGACGAATACAAGCCAGACGCGTTAAAGAATTTTCCGCAATTCTGGCTTATGCAGTAGTTTGTTTATTTATTTAAAAACAGAGTAGGTAGTCCGGTAGCTCAATACCACAGCATGCGATTTTTTTTAGTTTCGATATAAATGTGTGTTAAAAACTGCATTTTTATTTTATGAAAGATATGGTATTTATATAAAAATTCACAGATCTAAGAATAAAAATAATCTAAAACAAATTTTTGCATTCGTTGCATTCGTTAATATTCAACATGTGCTGTTTCCAATTCAATCAATGCCTACTTCTACTTCGAAAATTGCTTTCTGAATTTATCAAAACTCAATTTCAGAAATGCCTAAGACTGTGCTAATATTATGAAAAAAGCTACGTTCAGATTTCAATTTTTAGACCTTAATGTACATTTAGAGTATAGAACGAAAACTCAATTCAATGTTGAAAGAAAGAAAAGAACTACTGATTGTAAAATTTAAGATAAGTATGAGCTACTCAAATTAATATGTCTCCGTGGCCCAGTTGGTAGAACGGCAGCCTATTGATGCAAGCGTGAAGTGTTCAAATCCTCGGTGAATGCAAAAATATGATAAATTTAAAATAGCAATTTTTCACTTTTTATGCAACCAGTGCGGCAAATTGCTGTGTTGTTGTTTTCATAAGAACCATGCCGTTACATTGGTTTTACCCCCATCTAGCTAGCCGTATTGTTGTATACGCGGCTATAAAAGTTTCATCTCAAAAAAGCAAAATAAAAATAAAACCACATCCAACATAAAGTTCAATCAAATACTTTGAAATACAACTATTTTCTTAGCTCGAAAAACGAAGTTTGCACTGATGACACGAACTTTATTCCACTAACTTCGTAAACAGACTTGAAAATAAGCAATAAGTATTAAAAAAAAATTGTTCTTTGCCTACATTTCAAGTCTCTATATTTTAAGTTTCGACATATCAAGCAAACTTTTTGTTTGCCTGCCTCAACTTGCAGGGAGTTAAAAAATTAAGGGAACTGGAAGCAGCAAATGAATCCAATCATGCAGATCTCTGGTGCACACTTTGTTTTGTAGCGATATAACATATATGGACTATTTTTGTTTTTATTAAATATTTCATTGTTGTAGTAAATTACTTGCAAGACTTTATTCTTATATTAAGAGACACTTTAACAATAATTCAAAACATAATAAGTTTTGTGGCTAATTACAGTATTGAAGACCTATATGTGGTATAACTCGTGCACAAAAAAAGTGTACACTTTATTTTGACGCACATTGCATTTAATTATTTCGTAAAATTTGCTTAAATTTTTGAAAAAAAACGCTTTTGATTCAAATAACGTTTGAAAATTTCATCAAAATGATAAAAGTAATGATGCGGCTTGATATATGGTAAAATTGTAAGTAATTTTAAAAAAATATTTTTGATTTAATTCTTGCCGTTCGAAAGTTATAGCCTTCAAAACTTTATTGAAAGATTAACATTACTGTGAAAATTCTTAGTCACGAAGCGTTTTTTAAAAAATCTAAAAAAAATTTAACAAAACTTGTCAAAACTTCTGGTATATGTACATTTAAGTAAAGTTTGGACATTTGTCTTTCGAAATGATGATTCAAGGACTCAGAAAATGTCTGTTATTCACCAACTTATGCTTGGAATTCGAAAAGCCTGGTTTTTAGGGAAAATTCGATCCTCTAAACCTCTTCCAAAAAATCGAAAAAAAACTAAAAAAAAAACTTGAGCAAAATAAAATATTTTTTTTTTTTGGGACAACCTAGTGTGCATGTTTATTCCTTCAATCAATACTTTATTCAATTTTACAACTTATGAAAACAAGCAAACGCTTCCGTCGGCAATCCTGACGACTGCACCCGCCTTAAATTACACAATGACTGACTAGCATAGCTGACGTCGCAACAACGTCTGACATGAGCAAGCCTATGGAATAATTAGGTTGCGAACATATTGTTGTGCTTATTGTTGAGCCGAGCCGAAAAACACATTGAAACAAGTCATGCATCTCTTTTGCTCCAATATGTTTTTTTGACTTGGCTCAGCAATAAGCGCTCTCTATGGACGCAACCTTAGGTTAGATGCCGAGAGTCGACTATCATCAATTTATAAAAATAAATTGCATTGTGTATGTAATTGATTTTCTCTGTAATGCGCGAACCGATTTTGTTTCTGTAAATTTATCATGAAAGTGACGTCAATACGAAGGTTTTTATGTACAAACGGTCTTTGTATGTGTATTGGTTAATGAGTTATAGGCATTTGAATATGTATTTGTGAGTAAGTGTCCAGATGAAGAAAAAGCACTACTTCACTACAGTTCATTAGACAGGCTCAAACCAGCTTTTCTGAATACAGAAACTTCACAGACACTTTCAACTACACATACATAGCTTTATAAATGTAAGCCTGTTAAAAAATTAGAAAAGCAATCAAATTCTAAACTGTCATAGACAACAATTTTGGCCAAGCCTCCCATACAAGCGGCCTCTGTGTCAAAATCAGTTTTTACACAAGTGTCCTATTTGGCATGGAATCACACATCAAGGTCAAAGCCCTTGCAAGGGCTGAAATAGCCATTTCGTTTTTTTAAATTTTTTTTCATAGAGTTGGCAATTAATTTTTTTTTTTATTTTTTACGAATTCGCTGGTGAAAGATAAAACACCAAAACTCTCTACAATTTTTAAAAAAAAGCTCTACCCCTACAGTTCGTATATACAGACCCAAACCAGCTTTTCTGAATACAGAAACTTCACAGACAGTTAACTAGCTACGTACATGTAAGCCTGTTAAAAAAGAGCCTGGCGAAGCGGGCGGGGGTTCGGCTAGTATATAAATAACTTCGCTAAAATAAAATAAATAAACCAACAAAATACACATGCAAAAGCAATTCTTAGCGATGCTATCAACATCAGCATCGTTGAGGATGCATCTGTTGTTGTTTAAGCGAACTGACCGTTTTGTAAAGTTTTAAATTCACTCCCGTTAGTACCTTCGCTAAAGAAACTAACGCATAAATAACGCTTCAAAAATTCGAAATTTAGTGTTTATAAATTGAAAGCAAATATTTTCCATTTTCTAATACGACCGTTAGCCAGCCGTATTTAAATTTTTTTTTTTTCAAAAATGATATAGAATACGTAATGTATTCTCAAAAACTAAGGGTTAAGTTTTTCGTCTTGCAAAAATGACAAACTTATTTTTTTTTCATACGACATAGCATCGACAATGACAATTTTTTTTTTAAGAAATTTCTTTTTTTAAACATTTGTGCTTTTATATATTTTAAAGCATAGTCGAGCATCAAAAATAATATCTCTTTCTAATCAAAAGTCAATTTATCCCTTCAATTATTCCATTATTGCAACATGAAACTAGCGTAAACATTTAAGACAGAAAAAAACAATTTACTCTCATGTCTCTTTTTTTCACAGATGCACTTAGAGACATACGAAAACCATGTACGAAAAATATCTCAAAAAGAGAGTTAGACTGCATCTTTCCATCTCTAACGAGTGCTCTTCAATATGAATTTTCTTATGCAATATAAATGAGTATGAAAAGACTATTTCTTAAGAATAGTTAATTTAACAAAATTTCTACAATTATGACAATAATAATATTTGCATATATTCAAAACAACGGAAATTCTAAAAACAATATATTTTTTATTGCAAAATTGTTAGTTAAATATCAAAAAACGATTAGATATTTTAAGTTTTGACTTTGCAAATAATTTTTTTAATGTTAATTTTAAAAAATGTATGCTTTCAAAGAGTTTTATTTATTTACATTTTAATATTTTTCATCAGTTCAAAGGTCTAACTACAATTTTTAAACGAAATGTTAACGATTTTATAGTTTTTTTGGTTACTGCTGCTATCCAAAAATACAACTGTCAATAAATATTGAAATAAAAATGAGACAAATAATCTATATATTACTCGTACGTTCCCTGTGCGTTATTATTTTTGATTTTAAACAAATCCGAGCTTATGGAAACTAGAGCAAACTCAACAAACCTAACTACAGATATATCCAAACGTGAAGTGAAAAAATCTACTGTTAAAGATAATATGAGAAAACAAGATCAAATGAGACATTAATTGGTAAAATCATGAGTTTATTAAAATAACTTTGAGCCAATTGATCAATCAAGCCAAATCAGTTTCATACTGTTTTCTAATCAAATGATGAGTGGAACAAAGCATATTTGCTCTCAATGCGGGTTTGAGGTAGAACTCACATACTTCATATATACAATACCTACAAAGTCAACAATTCATTGTTCTCAATAACCTTGTAACGAATTGCCTTTTAGTCAAACGAATTTCGTAATCAGGAGCGAAGCTTTACATTAAATCGATATTTATACATTGAAATTAAAAATAAACATTCTGCAATTTTTGTTACTTGGATGAATGTTTCAATTGACTTTTCTCATTTATATATTCTGAATAAAGACTGCATCCCAGCTACGAAAATACCAAGGCAAGCAGCGAATCCGGAATTCAACAACAATAACATTGTGAAACTTTTGACAGAAGAAGAGTAAAATAAATGGAATATTTTCAGGCAGGAAGTAATGAACGTAAATTGCATTTTATTGCGAATTAAGTTTTCTACAGAGTGAGTATTCACACTGACGTATTTATTTCGGAGATTAACATTTTATTGAGCGTTTTCTCGAAATAAGTGTGGAGTGACAAGGGTGGAATTTATTCATGGATATAACAGAAGAATTTTCAATTACAAAAAATAATTTAACAAAGTAGAATTGGGATATAAGTTATAAAATATTCAATACTTTACGTGATCTGCAAGGTAATCAATAATGGCCTTCAATGTGGCTTGTTGTGAAGAAGACCCTTAAGAAGTTGTTTGAAAATTATATAATCGTTTGGTTTGAAAGGAGATTTTGCATGAGTAACGTGGTATGAGTAATATGAATAACAGTTTCTGTAGTTTTTTAAATCACTTGTTCGTATTCATTTATTTTTGAAGCGAAGCTTTTTACTCCTCGTTCTGTGATTTGCTAGGAGTGAAATCTGAAAAAATTTCGACAGGTTTTTCTTAGAATTTTATAGTTTCTTTTTGCTTGCGTTTATTACAACAAGAAAATTTAATACTTTAATATTAAAAATAATTCTTTGCCCCCGTGGGGATTCGTACACGCACTCAGTTGATAACGAGTCACATACACTATCCACCAGGCCACCAAGCTATGTTAGAAACTCTTCTTGATTTAATGTTAAGTATAACAGAAGATATGCTGCAGTAGATCGTTACAATCTATCAATTGATAGAGGATTTTGTATTGGCTTATGCCAATAAGATGTCACCAGCATCGGTGTGTTTTGTTTTTTCTTAATGTGAACGCGCAAAGGAAAACTGAAGACGTGTTACCACTACAATATAAAACTCTTTATTATTAAAGAAATTTAAACAATCATTACATTAAATACAAAGGGAGTTTATTAAAAAAATAATAAAGTGCGGAAGTTATCCGTTAAAAAACACTATTGCTTTTCGTCTCTGTATCCATTCTCTTCTCTCTTTTTCGTTCATTCCAACCAACACACTAGCACTGCCAAATCGATCAATGCAGTGCAGCTACAAAACACCGATGCTTGTGACATCTTGCATCAAGTAGAAGCAAATTTGTTGTAAAAACGAAAACAACATTCCCATAAGAAGTACATTGAGTTTTTTGACAGCGGACAGGCAGCGGAATTCCTTTTCGCTAGGTAGTACGTTGTTGAAGGAAAAAATTTGTTCAGTGCAGCCAAGTTCACAACCACGTGTGGAGAGTTAAAATGGAGAGTCGCTGGCATTATATGCCCGTGTATGTAAGTGGCGTGGAAATTTGACATTCAAGAATAAAAAAATAAGCAGTAAGTATGTTTTGTGTATGTATGTAATTTATTTTATGTAATTTTAAATTTTTTACTTTAAAAGTTAATTTATTAAAAAGAAAAAATTATTTAGCTATCAAATCTATGTAACTGCGAAAAAGCTTCGCTTCTCTCGTGTGTCCAATGATGCATCTGTGTTTTTTTTTTAAGCCAAGCTTTTTGCGCCTCGTTCTGTGACTTGCTTGAGTGAAATCTCAAAAACGACACTTTTATTTTTCGACAGCGTTTTTCTTAGAAAACTATGTTTCTCTGTTCCTTGCGTCTATTATAACAAGAAAATATAATTTCAGTATGTTAAAAATATTTGTTCGATCCTCCGCGGGGATTTGAACCCGCACCGTTGTGATTAAGAGTGTAATACACTATCTACTGATCCAAAAGCTTCTGTTAAGCACACTTGTTGATTCAATATCAACAAAACACTTCACATAATATGCTTGCTACAATATGCTTCTACTTGCTACAAGATGCCCCCGGATGAATCGGTGTTTTAATAAAGAACAACTGAAACTATGTTTTAAATAAAATAATAATAAAATGTAATAGAATTTACTGGTGTGAATATTAACGTGTGTTTATTAATTTACTTTATTTTATTTTTGAATTTAAAAGTTATCTTATTAAAAACAAAAGCATTAAATTATCAAATCTATCCTTCTCTCGGGTCTCCAACGACGAACCTGTTTTTTTTTTTGCAGAAAATAGCTCAAAACTATGCTTAAGCCATCCATGCAAGTTTTTTTTTTAATTTTGTATTTTTTAATTTTGGGCTTAGGGGAATCAAATATTGTATTTTGTGGCAGGGTGTCAAAGTATGTGCTTTCAAAGCAATGTATTAAACAATAAATTGCTTGGCTGAATAAGCAGAAGCTTATAATTCCCATATAATTCTTACCCAAAGTAAGGCAGAGAAAGAGCGCTGCCGATATTTGTGCAGCCACCACCATATTTGTTTTCCAAAATATTTGAAGTTATTCCAACTCAACTTAAGACTTGAAATTCCATTATCACGTATAATTTAATATAAAGCTTTATTCAGTGATACATTTTCGGAAATATCCAAGAAGATTTTACTCAAGTGTAATTCCTTATGCCATCTTTTATAGTTTTTCTTAGATAAAGGCGAAAACGCAAACCAGTCGGCTGAAAATGTGAATAGTGTTTATGGCCTTGATATTACATTAGCCAATCATGTACAATTTTAGTTACGTCGATTCAGTTCCGGTAATTTTGATGATTTTTGATGATTTTGTGTGAAATACAAATATTTAAACTAAGAAGAGGATTGCTTTAATAAATTTGAACTAAGAAAAAGATATTCAAAAGTTTTGAACATTTTGCAGTTGTTGTATCCAAACGGAAACAGCATAAGTGTCGAAAAAAATTACTTTCTCCAACTCATTGCTTTTGTCCCCCCATTCACCATGAGTTCTTTAAGAATTTACGAATCGGCCACGACGTTACAGCTGGAAACGAGGTTTACATGCGTTAAGAAGATAGTATTGGTATTCAATGAACGACGTATTTGTGATGTAAACTGCGTATGTGTGGTAAGTTGTATGAACTTACGACACGAACGTTTTGAATCTACTCTGTTCTATCTTGAACACCAGAGGGCGCTGCAGTACTAATATTTTAAAAAACGTCAAAAACTCCTAAGTCGCTTATACGATTTGCATGAAAGTTGGTATATAGAGGTTTTCGGATATGGTGAGTTTTTATGACTTATAAACTAGGTTCTATCTTGAACAGCAGAGGGCGCTGTAGTACAAATTTTTTAAAAACCTTCAAAAAAGTCCAAAACCGTTAATCCGATTTGCATGAAATTTTGTATGTAGAGGTTCTCGGACACGCTGAGTTTTTTTGACTTATCTACTCTTTTCTCTCTCGAACACCAGAGGGCGCTGTAGTACAAATATTTTGAAAAACCTCGAAAAACTCCTAAGCCGTGCATCCAAATTGCATGAAAATTGGAAAATAGGGGTTTTATGATACGGTGAGTGTCTTGGACTTATCTTTTTTGTGCTATCTTGAAAACCAGAGGGCGCTTTAGCATAAATATTAGGAAATCGTACAAAACTCCAAAACTGCTCATCCTACTTGGATGAAAATTTGTAAATAGCGATTTTCGAGAACGGCAAGGATTTTGGTGCTATCATTTTTGCTCTTTCTCGAAACTAGAGGGTGGTGTTGTCCAATTTGTACGTGTGTTTGTTATTAAACTGTCCCTTAACGGCTGCACTGATTTTGATGAAAATTTTTGTGTTTGTTTGAGTGGATCCCTGGATGGTTCAGATTCACAATTGGACCCGGCGCTGCGATTTGCATGAAAATTTGTATATATAGGTTTTCGGATATGGTGAGATTTTATGACTTATCTACTCTGTTCTATCTTGAACAGCAGAGAGTGCTGTGTACAAATATTTTAAAAAATTTCTAAACTGTTTATCCGATTTTCATGAAAATTGGTTTATAGGGGTTTTCTAATATGGGGACTGTTTTGGACTTACCTTTTTTGTACTATATCGAACACCAGAGGGCGCTGTAGTACAAATCTCTTAAGAAATCGTGAAAGAATAGAATGCCGCTCATCCGATTTGGATGCTTTATATGCTTGCCACAAAAATGCTTTATATCAGACGGCTTTTGCCGTAGAAGACTAAGATTTAGTAATTAAGTTCGTATGGTTACTGTCGGCCAATGTACAAAAAGTGGGCGTGACCGCACTATATCTACGCCCACTTTATCGAAATCATGCTTATTCCTGAGTTGTACACGTTTTCATAGTCAATCTTGGTATGCAGGTGCTATGGGTCCAAGTGGCAGTCACTATGTAAATATAAACGTTGTCACGCCCACTTTTACCGCCCACAAATCGGTAAAAATGATTTATATCAGACGGCTTTTGCCATAGAAGACTAAGATTTTGTAATTTAGTTCGTATGGCTACTGTCGGCCATTGTAAAAAAATGGGCATGGCCGCACTATATCTACGCCCACTTTATCGAAATCATGCTTATTCCTGAGTTGTACACGTTTTCATAGTCAATCTTGGTATGCAGGTGCTATGGGTCCAAGTGGCAGTCACTATGTAAATATAAACGTTGTCACGCCCACTTTTACCGTCCACAAATCAGTAAAAATGCTTTATATCAGACGGATTTTGCCGTAGAAGACTAAGATTTGGTAATTTAGTTCATATGGTCACTGTCGGCAACTGCTAAAAAATTCCGTGGTCGCACCATATCTACGCCCCCTTTTTCGAAATCATGCTTATTCCTGAGTTGCACAAGTTTGATAGTTACACTTGATATGCAGGTGCTCTAAGTGGCAGTCAATATATATATAATAAATTTGCCACGCCCACTTGTACCACCCACAAAAAAAAAACAAAACGAAATGACCAATTTCAGCCCTTGAAAGCACTTTGACCGAGCTTCTTATGATCAATTGTGTTGTGAGTGTTGTGGAATGTTTGAACACAAATGATCGAGAACTGGACTTACATGTTTTATGTCGACTCCGAACGGCTTATGTTCTCAAGAAGTTTTTCATGGCAGTTTTTATTCTCTGAGGTTTGTCATTGTCTGCAGAGAGGTGACGGCCGAACAGAAAAATTAATTCAATTGAAAAACTTTCCGTGTCAGGTGGGATTCGGTCCTGGGTTTTATGGCATTCAAGCAACGCACCTCAACCAGTATGACACGCAATGGTTTGAAATATACAATATGCTCTAAAAATTGAGTTTTTTATAAAAATATTTACTGCTCTGTTAGTTAAAAATAACAAACGGTCAGAAATAATAGTAATGAAAAAGTTCTTCCAATCTGCACCAAAAAATTTTAAATTTTTACAGTCGGACGAGAGATAATGCAGATTTTCATTACTTTTTTTACTTTTTTTTTTAATTACTTTCACTAAAATTCAAATGAATTTTTTTTTGTTTTGCCATGTTACTTTTAGTCAAATAAATTATCTATTGATGATAAAATATAGTGTAAAGTGAAGAACTAAATTGAATGAAATTACAAAAAAAATTTATACATTTTTTACATTTTACAATTTATTTGACTTAAAGTAGTATAGGAAAAAATTCGTTTGAATTTTAGTGAAAATAATATGGAAAAAGTTAAAACAATCCATAAAAATCCGCATTATCTTTGGTCCAACGGAAAAAATGTAAGATTTTTTGATGCAAAAGAAATTTTTCATAACTCTTATTTCTGACCGTTATTTTTTTAACTACCATACCAGCCAATATTTTTCGTCGAAATATTTTGGGGATCATCATAACATACGCCATGGTTTATTTTGAAGAACAGGACTGAACAATTTTTTTTCCTAAAGAGCGTGAGGCGACTTAATGTATATACGTATGTGGGTATATGTGTATATCGCGTAAAGTGTTCGAAGCCGCTAAGCCAATTTTTATACCAAAGCCTTGAGAGGGTTCCTGTGAAGTCTGGTGCCGATCGTAAAAGGCCGCTTACATACACCTAAAATGTTCGATATCAAAGAGTTTTGGAATTATAGGTCGCACAGCCTCGGAATTTAGTATTCGACCTTAATTTACACATGTTGTTCTACAAGTAACATTTTATGGATGTTGGACGAGGGGCGCGGTACTTTTTCCGCACCCAAAATTTTCGGTATAGCTTTCGAAATAAGTCACACATCAATGAAACTCGGTACGAACTTACTATAAAAGCATGGCTTCACTGAAGCTACACCCTCTTTTAGGGAATAAGCGCTGAGCGCAGCGAAGCGCGCCGGGTATAAGGTAGTATGTATATACAATATATAAAATTGGAAAAAAAAAATCTCTACATTAAATATTTTTTTGAAATTCTTTTTGCGATGGACGTTTTGAATGACGCTGAGTCCGCAAATCGCATTTTTAAAATTTTTGTCTGTCTGTCTGCCTGTCTGTCTGTCTCTCTGTCTGTCTGTCTGTCTGTCTGTCTGTCTGTCTGTTAAAGCATCACGCGAAAACCACTGGATGGATTTAAATGAAACTTGGGATCTAGGTTCCGTACATACCCGGTCATAACATCGGCTACTTTGTATTCAGTAAAAAAGGTTGGACCCTGGAGGGGGCGCTGCGATCGAAATACAGGCATTCGTTCTTTCAGCTTATCTCCGAAACCGTTCATTCGATTTGCATGAAAATTTGTATCGTGAAGTTCTTGGACACGCTGAGTTTTTTGACTTATCTACTCTGTTTTATCTTTAACAGAAGAGGGCGCTGTAGTGCAAATATTTTGAAAAACCTCGAAAAACTCCTAAACCGTGCATACGATTTACATGAAAATTGGTATATAGAGGTTTTCGGATACGGTGAATTTTCATGACTTATCTACTTTGTTCTATCTTGAACACCAGAGGGCGCTGTAGTACAAATATTTTAAAAAAGTCGAAAAAGTCCAAAACCGTTCATCCGATTTGCATGAAATTTTGTATGTTGAAGTTCTCGAACACGCTGAGTTTTTTTGACTTCTCTACTCTTTTCTCTCTCAAACACCAGAGGGCGCTGTAGTACAAATATTTTGAAAAACCTCGAAAAATTCCCAAACCGTGCATCCGATTTGCATGAAAATTTAAATATAGGGGTTTTCTGATATGGTGAGTGTTTCGGACTTATCTTCTTTATGTTATCTTGAACACCAGAGGGCGCTTTAGTACAAATCTGCGAAAATCGTGAAAAGCTCCAAAACTGCATATCCGATTTGAATGAAAATTTGTAAATAGCGATTTTCGAGTACGGCAAGGGTTCTGGTGCTATCTTTTTGCTCTTTCTCGAAACAAGAGGGCGCTGTTGTCCAATTTGTATGTGTGTATGTTATTAAACTGTTCCTTAACGGCTGCACTGATTTTGACAAAATTTCTTGTGTGCGTTTGAGTGGGTCCCTGAATGGTACAGATTCACAATTGTACCTGGTAGTTGGCGCTGCGATCGTGTTTAATTCATTTTGTTTTTATAGTTTATCTCCGAAACCGTTCATCCGATTTCCATGAAAATTTGTGTACAGAGGTTTTCGGATATGGTCAGTTTTTATGACTTATCTACTCTGTTTATCTTGAACACCAGAGGGCGCTGTGTACAAATATTTTAAAAAACTTCTAAGCTGTTTTCTGTTTGTACTATATCGAACACCAGAGGGCGCTGTAGTACAAATTCCTTAAGAAATCGTGAAAAAGTAGAAAGCCCATCCGATTTGGATGAAAAATTTTACTAAAGGATTTTCGTGTACGGCAACTGTTTTGGCGTTATCTCTTTTGCTCTGTCTCGAAAAGTAGTGGGCGCTGTTGTACAATTTGTACGTGTGTGTGTTATTAAACTGTTCCTAAACGGCTGCACCGATTGTGATGACATTTTTTGTGTTTGTTTAAATGGATCCCTGGATAGTTCAGATTTGCAATTGGACACGGTAGGTTGCGCTGCGATCGGGTTCCAAGAAGTTTGTTATTATAGTTTGTCTCCGAAACCATTCATCCGATTTACATGAAAATTTGTATTTAGGGGTTTTCAGGTGCGGTTGTTTTTATAGCTTATCTATTTTGTTCTATATTGAAGACCAGAGAGCACTGCAGTACAAATACTGTAAAAATTTCGAAAAACTCCTAGCTGTGCAAACGATTTGGGTGAACATTTGTACATAGGAGTTTTCGGTTATGGTGGGTATCTTGGACTTTTTTTTCTGCGCTATCTTAAACACCACATGGTGCTGTGGTACAAATCACTTAAGAAATCGTGAAGCACTCAAAAACCGCTCATCTGATCTAGATAAAAAATGTGTATATCGGATATATAGTATTTGATTATCGAGTATGAAAAGGGCTTTGGCGTTATTTTTTTATTCTATCTCGAAAACCAGAGGGCGCTGTTGTACAAATACCGCAAAAAACTCAGAACAACTCATGGGATAAGTATGATTTTTATAAGTAGTTTTCGGGTGCGGTGAGTCTTTAGGCGCTATGTATTTTGCTATATCTTGAACCCCAGAGGACGCTGTACTATAAAATACAGTAAGACGTGGCAAAGCGCTAAGGGTGATAAATACCTTCTTTTCTTCTTTATGTGTATTTATGGTATATTCCTCTTTCTTTTTTCGCAAATTAGGGCAGCTGATGCCGAATTCTGTGGTATTTTAGTATGCATCAACACATGCGCAAGACAGTTGCGTCATAAGTTGGCGTTTTTGCTCTGATTTTTTTCAAAATTGTGCATCTATCGAATACAATATAAAACTTGAAAATATATTTTTGCAAGCGATCTGCGGCACGCACACACAAATCACGATTTCCCCAACTTTTTCTCATAATTTTCCGATGTTGAAGGTACATTTTGTTCATTTCGTCGAAGTTACCGGTTTGAAAGATGCACACAAAATTCCTTCTAAAGTTTGTGAAAAATTTTTTCAAATTGAAAAATGATATCGAAAATTATTTATATCAATTCCCGAGTTAACCGTTGTGTCAACAGCTGTTGGGTTTTATACACATCGATTGTAGATGTACCCGGGTACTTCATACGTTTTGTATGGCAGATAGTTGCTTTTGATATACAAATATTAACTACTACCTGGATTCTTGTAATTTTCTGGTTTTTTTTTTTTTTATTTATTGGAAATATTGTCTAGTTAACAAAACTTTTATCATAATTTGGGAAAAAAAAAATTTGGTACCTAAATAATCCATTTTTACCAAAAATGGGAATTGCCAAAATCCATAAAAATTTAACAATTTCCAAATTCTTTTTTAATCCTTGTAATTTGATCCCTTTTTACCAAGAAAAATAATTAACATTGAATTTTCATTCGCAAAATTCCGTTATATTTGAACTGAAAATCAACCCCTCTTGCTCATAGTGCTATTTTTAGTACCTGCGCAGAATAATTATAACTCATAAAATATTTGTTCAATGTAAACATTTTTTTTTGGAATGTGTAGGAAAACACGTCTACTAACAGGAACAAAAGGGTATTTGGGAATATCTTGCCTACCTACCCTTGCACAACCAGTTTTGCAGGCAGAAACATGATTTTTTGCGCAGGTTTCGTTTTGAGTAGTTTTGTATGCATAAGTCAGTTTATGTGCGATTTTTGAAGTGTAAAGACCTAAAAATTTATTTTGTGCGGCAAATATATAAAAAGTGAAAATAAAATGGCAGATGGTGAGTGGCTAGCTCCGCGTCGATTGAATGCACTACCGTATGAGGAGCAGCGTGACTATATACGCACATTTGTTGAGGCTTCTGACTCTGAAGAGAGTGACCACGAACAAGCGGTAGATCAAGAAGACTTAGAAGGAAATATTGATGACATTGGTGGTGAATCATCTGACGCTGAACAAGTCCAGGAAATTGTGTATCACCTAGAGGACGAGAGGGATTCAGACGAGGAGTATGAAGAACCGCCACTTGAAACTGGTGATTATTATACGGCAAGAGATGGCAATGTATGGTCGTCAATACCACCAATACCTGGACGAATACGTGCGCACAACGTTCTAAGAAGTCGCAATCCTGGACCAGTGCCATCGACAAATGGCTTGACAATGGCAGAAACCTTCAATCTTATGATGTCAAATGAAATATGTGATGTAATTATTCGAGAATCAAATAGAAAGGCAAGGCAAACTTTTGATGCGTACAATGAGCAGCATCCAGATGCGGAACCACGAATATGGGTGCCTATAACTGAAGTAGAATTTCGTGCATATTTGGGTGTGCTTTTGATGGCTGGCGTATGTCATTCCGGTTATGTTCATACCACTGACCTGTGGAAAACAACTTCACATCCATTATTTCGTGCATCAATGAGCTTACGCAGATTTTGGGCAATCAGCCGCTTCATACGCTTTGATAATGGAAACACTCGGAATGCACGCAAACAAAATGATAAGGCAGCTGCAATTACAGACGTATTCCTGATGCTAAATGCCACTCTGCGCAAGTATTATATATGTGGCACAAACGTTACCGTAGATGAGCAATTATACCCATATCGTGGTGGAACTGGCTTCACACAGTACATTCCATCCAAACCATCCAAATATGGAATAAAAGTGTGGTGGGTCTGCGACGCCATTTCATCATATCCCGTGCAGGTAAATCAGTGTTCATACATTCATTTTATTATATCAACTTGTTGCAAATAAACTAAATGACTAATTCAAATTTCATTTTTCAATTTTTATTTTTTCAATACAGGGTCAAATTTATACTGGTATGGCAGCGTCCGGCGAACGTGAAAGAAACGTTGGTGAGCGTGTTGTGAAGGACTTAGTTGTCAACAATTTTGGTGGAAGTGGGCGAACAGTGGTATGCGACAATTTCTTTACAACATATAACTTAGCAAAAACTTTGATGGTGGACAACAGTTTGGCTTTGTTGGGCACTTGCAACAAAAGGCGTATGTTCGTGCCAGCATCATTTGCCAATCCTAAAGGACGTGAAGCAGAGTCTACGCTATTTGGATTCTGTAACAACATGACGATGTGCTCATACGTCCCAAAAAAAAATAAGGCTGTTGTGATGCTGTCTACTTGCCACGACACTACAGAAACTGCAGGTCCAAAACGGAAACCATTACTCATACTTGATTATAACAAACATAAAGGCGGCATGGATAATATGGATAAGTGCTTGACTGAATATTCAACCAAACGGCGCACAAATAGATGGCCTTTAGCATTTTTTTATAATATGCTTGACGTAGCTGCGTATGCTGCGTATGTTATATATATGGAAAACAACCCCCATCTAAAACCATCTACCAACCGCCGTAGGATATTTCTGCAGCAGCTCAGCGATCAGTTATGCAGACCACAAATCGATATAAGAGCGGACAATAGCCATATTACGCGCATATTTTCTACTAGACACGCTATGGAAGCCATATATGGTATGCCCTTGAAGATGAATGTTGGTGCACAAGAGGAAGAGGAACGTGACAGTTCTGGCCGCATAAAAAGAAAAGGAAACTGCTATATTTGCATTGCAAAACGCCAAACGAGAAAAGTATGTGCAATTTGTAATAAGCCTGTGTGCGCAGAGCACTCGAAGGATCATCCACAATGAATCAGATGCTGCTAAAATTCATAAAATATATTTTTTACTTTCATTATAATGATTTTCTATAAATAAATAAACAAATTTCCATAAAATAAACTAAATATTTCCATTTATTTCTATATATTTGTATGAATTTTCATAGAAGTACCTGGGTACATCAGCTGTTGACGCTAGGTCATTTTCTAGTAACTGGGTTATATTTTCCAAACGGTTGGTCCAATTGACCTGAAATTTCACACCAATATCAATTACATATTTCCAAGCTATGATACGAAGTTTCATCAAGATTGGACCAGCCGCTTGGAAGATATAGCAATATAAAGTGAACTTTGCCATTTATTTCTATATATTTGTATGAATTTTCATACAAGTACCCGGGTACATCAGCAGTCGACGCCATTCCACTAACTTGAATTTGGGCTGTATCGACTGAACTGCTGCTCCAATCTTGATGAAACTTTTCCACATGATGCAAAAGTGTATGGTTGAGGATATCATGAAATTTCAGGTCAATCGGACTAGCCGTTTGGAAGATACAGGAAAATTAAAGTTGCAAATGTACCAGTGGGCTCTACGATCGACACAACGGTTAAGCCGGGTATTCAGCTTGTAGTTTAATATTATTTGCCTTAACTTATACGCACTTAAAAAATAAATTTTAGAGCTTAGGTATTCGAATTTTGGCAGCGCTTAGTTCACTTTGAATTGAGTTATAAACCGGACGTGCGCTCGCATACAGTTTTGAAAAGTACAGTTTTGATAAAAATTTTTGCTTGTGCTAAAGACAATGGAGAGAAAAAGTAATAGAAACAAAAATAAAAAAACACTGGTAGTAATCAAAAAACTCGGCCCTTGTGAAGCCAGTTTCGTGGTAACCAACACGAAAGAGATGAGGACACCGAATTCACAAGTACATCGGCAAAAAAATTTAAAAATAATGAAAACGAAGACATAAGCATTGACAACAAAACGGAGAATTGCATTTTGGAGTTTTATACAGTTTTCTCGGCGATTGCTAATCTGATGATATGTGACAAATGTGAAGGAAAAATCGAGTTTAAAAAAGCATCGCCGTATGAAATTGGCTTCAAAATTGGTGTTCACTGCGCTTGTCCGACCACTACATACATTTTTTCGTCGTCTTTGGTTGGCAAATCATATTTGATAAACCGGCGCTTGATTATTGCCATGAGGCTTTTAGGCATTGGGCCAAAAGGCATTAACACGTTTTGATGCCTCATGGATATCGGCAGAGGTGTGGGTAACTCGTTATATACACTGCCCTGGAGATCTTTCATACAGCTGCAAGTGCGATCTATGGATACACTCTTTCAAAAGCCGCGAAAGACGAGAAATATGCCATGATCACAGCCGATCCAAAATGCGACCCAACAATGTTTACCGTATCAGGTGATGGCACTTGGAAAAAACGTGGCTTTTCTTCACTATACGGCGCTACAACGTTGATCGGCAAATACAGTAAAAAAGTAGTCGACTCTGTCGTAGAAGAGGAATGCCGTGCCAACCATCAAGGAAGCTCTGGGAAGATGGAGGTGGATGCGACATAGGAAATGTTCGCCATATCAGTCCAAAAGCATGGCGTAAAATACTGCAAGTATAGGCGATGGCGACTCAAAAACATTCAAAGCTATTATATACAACGATCCGTACGATGGCGACCCAATCGTCGAAAAAAAGTAATGTATATCGCACGTGCAAAAAAGAATGGGCACCAGACTCCGCAAGGCCAAAAAAGAGAACAGTGGCATTGGCGGCAAGGGTGCAGGCATACTCACAGATAAAGCCATCTCTGAACTAACAACATATTATGGCCTCACTATTCGTCGTCATCCAGAGTCGGTTGCTGACATGAAGAGGCTGTTTGGGCAACGTTTTTGCACAAAATCTCGATTGATGAAGTTCCACAGCACCAAAACTGTCAGACCGGTGCGTCGAGCTGGTGCGCTTGGCAAAAAGCGGTACCAGAAGGTCCGAAGCCAGAGCTCTGGTCGCATCAAAAGAAGGTAGAACTGCCCGAAGAGCAAAACCACTGAGTCCTCATTTTTTGAAGAAGTGGAAGGAGTTCTTTATGGGGCTGGCATTGTAGATTGCTATATGTAAAAATTTCACAAAAAAAAAAAAATGTTTTATTGCCCAACATTTTCTTTGAGTTTTTTCAAAATCACGTTTTTGAACTTCGAAGTCACTTTTCTCCGGTTCTACTACACCGATTTTGATGAAACCAAGTGCAATCGACCCAGAATAGTCGAATTTTTTTTTGTTAATGCAAAAAAATAACTTCAAACTTAAAGGCGTTTATCTCGAACCTACTTTTTTCGAGCTTGCGGCTCAGATTGCGCGCGTATTTCTGAACCGATTTGGATGAAACATAATGCAATCCACGCAGAATTGTCAGTATTCTGGTCCCTACTTCAATCACAATTTTAAACAATTTTTTACTTTTTTTTTTAAACACTGAACTACAAAAAAGAGACCCAAAATCGGTTATTCATTTTTCAATGACCGCCATTTTGTAAAAAATAATTGCAAAATAATGATTGAGGAAGGGGCTAGAACTACATTCGTACTGAATCTAACACCGTTTACTGTTTCCATTTCAGATGACCCGAAGTTGAGTTATACGGGCCACAAGCAGCATTCCTTTGTTTTCGATGCCCAACTTTGAAGGGCGACAACTTTTTGAACAGACCTCGCACAAAGGAAAATAAAATCTTTATTTAATTTAATATGTTCTTAGTACATTAAAAAACAGAATTTAAATAACTCTTTGCACTTTCAAATGTGAAGTTTTTCAAAAAGGGTCCAAAAACAGCCTTCCAAACAGAAATACTCCCTTAATATGAAAAGACAATCTTGTCATCTTTAATATGTTATATCTTTCAAATTACAAGATCATCAGGTTAAATGTAAATAGTTGATTTGAGAAATCAACAAGAATGTTATTAATATGAAAAGAAAATCTTGTCATCTTTAAAATGTATCTTTAAAATAACAAAATCATCAGGTTAAATGAAAATTGTCGATGTTAATATGAAGATAGCATCTCTTCACATTTGAAAAAAAATCAATGTTGATGTAAAAATTCTTGTTTTCTATATATAATTACCCATGGTAACTGAAATGATACTTGTGGTTAATAAACCGAAGGTATGGTTTCGGTTTAAAACAGTTTTCTTTATAATAAAGAAGTTATATACTTATATCAAACTGATTTCTTTAAAACATTGTGCTATCGGGTGGGGGGGTTTTTGTCTTATTTTATAAGAAAATTTCAGTAAGGTAAAGAGTTTTTTACTTCATACTTACATAGATGGCGCCTACAACCGTAAGTCGGTTTCCACCTGTCGGAAGAAATTGCGCCAGCCATTTCTGTTTTGCGCTTGCTGGCGCCAGTTGGAAGCTTCAAGTTTCGTCAGGTTGTCCTCCACTTGGTCCCTCCAACGGAGATGCGGTCGTCCTCTTCTGCGTTGTCCGCCGCTGGGTACCGAATCGAATATTTTATTCGCTGGAGCGTCGTCTTCCATCCGCTCAACATGACCTAGCCAGCGAAGCCGCTCGATTTTTATGCGCTTTACTATGTCGATGTCGGCGTATAGCTCATACAGCTCATCGTTCCATCGTATTCGGTACTCGCCATTGACGCAGATTGGTCCGTAGATTCTACTAAGGATCTTTCTCTTGAACGCTCCTAAAATCTTTTCATCAGAGCTGCTCAACGTCCAGGTTTGTGCTGCATATAACAGGACGGGCATGATTAGTGACTTATAGAGTGTGACTTTTGTTCGTCGAGAGAGGGCTCTGCTTCTCAATTGCCTACTGAGCCCAAAGTAACACCTGTTGGCAAGAGTTATCCTTCGTTTTATCTCTCTACTGATATCGTTGGTGGAGTTAATGCTGGAACCGAGGTAGACGAAGTCCTTCACAACCTCGAAGGAGGTGTTGTCAACAGTGACGTAGGTGCCAATACGCTGGGACTGTTTGTTTGTTGACACCAGATATTTCGTCTTATCTGCGTTTACTGCAAGACCCATGCGACTCGACTCTTTTTCTAATTTGGAGAATGCTGCACTGACTTCGCGTGTGTTATGGCCAATGATAATCATCGGTATACGCTAGCAGCATAACACTCTTATAAAATATTGTGCCGCTTTGTCTCAGATCAGCAGCTCTAATGATCTTCTCCATAATTAGATTAAAAAAGTCGCACGATAAAGAATCACCTTGTCTGAAACCTCGTTTGGTAACAAATGGGGGAAGAGGTCCTTCCCGATTTTTACTGCACTGCTGGTGTTGCTCAGTGGCATCCTGCATAGACGGATTAATTTTGCAGGTATACCAAATTCAGACATGGTGGAGTATAGGCGATTCCTTATTGGACTGTTGAAAGCGGCTTTATAGTCGACAAAAAGGTGGTGGGTGTCGATTTGCTTCTCTATGGTCTTTTCCAAGATTTTTCGTAGCGTGAACATCTGGTCGGTGGTAGATTTTCCAGGTCTGAAGCCACACTGATAAGGCCCAATCAGTTTATTTACGATGGGCTTCAGTTTTCACATAATACGCTAGACAGAACCTTATAGGCGATATTTAGAAGGCTTATCCCACGGTAATTGGCGCAAATAGTGGGATCGCCTTTCTTGTAGATTGGGCAGAGTACACTGAGGTTCCAATCGTTTGGAATGCATTCTTCCAACCATATTCTGCATAAAAGCTCGTGAATGCATTTAAATAGAGCTTCGCCTCCGTTCTTAAACAGCTCAGCGGGTAGACCATCGGCTCCCGCGCCTTTGTTATTCTTAAGCCGTGTTATTGCTGTCAAAACTTCATTGTAGTCGGGCAGCGGAACTTCAATGCTGTCATCCATAATTGGGGTTTCCGGGATATCATCTCTATTGGCGGTATTGTTGTCGTCATCGCCATTCAGAAGACTAGAGAAGTGTTCCCTCCATAACGTCAGTGTACTCTGAATATCTGTCACCTGATTCCCGTTTTCATCCTTGCAGAAAGAGGCCTTGGTTTTAGAGTCATCGGCCAGGCGCCTTATCTTTTCGAAGAATTTTCGGGCCTCGTTCCTGTCACCATACATCTCAATCTTCTCACGCCTGAAAAGACGTTTCTAGTCCCTCCTCTTCTCTCTGTAACGCTCCATAGCAGCACGCGTTACAACCGACTGCAAGGTGGCTTTATAGGCGGCATTTTTCTCTGCAGTGGCGTCGCGACACTCTTGGTCGTGCCACTGGTTTCGGCGAGGATGGTGATAGCCAACATCCTCTTCGGCAGCCGAACGCAGAGAGTGGGAGATGTGTGCCCACTGCGCGCATAAATCGTCGATCGGAGGAGTGCTTTCTTGAAGCAGGAGTGAGAGTCGAGTGGCAAAGGCTTTGGCTGTCCGATTTGATTGCAGCTTGTCGACGTCTAGCTTTCTCGGTGTAGGATTGCGCGTATTCTTTGCAGCGCACAGACGTGTACGGATCTTAGCTGCGACAAGATAATGATCCGAGTCTATGTTAGCACCACGGATCGTGCGTACATCTAATACACTGGGAGAGTGCCTTCCGTGAATCAAAACGTGATCAATTTGGTTGCGCGTTTTTTGGTCAGGGGACAACCAGGTGGCCTTATGAATATTGAAATGCTTGAATCTAGTGCTACTTATAACCATGTTTCGTGCTGCGGCGAAGTCAATCAGCCTCATTCCATTATCGGATATGTTGTCGCGGAGGCTGAACTTTCCGACTGTTGGACCAAAGATGTTTTCCTTGCCCACATTGACGTTGAAGTCACCAAGCACAATTTTTATGTCGTGACGGGGGCAGCGCTCGTAAGCGTCTTCAAGGCGTCTTCGTAGAAAGTATCTTTGATCTCATCGTCCTTGTCCTCTGTTGGAGCATGCGCACATATTAGGCTTATATGAAAGAATTTAGCCTTGATGCGGATGATAGCAAGTCGTTCGTTCACAGGAGTGAATCGCAGGACGTGATTCCGTAATCTCTTGCCAACTACAAATCCGCACCCAAACTCGTGCTTCTCCGCATGGCCGCTGTAGTAAATATCACAGGATGCTTGATGAGAGCAACCCTGTCCCTTCCATCGCATTTCTTGGATTGCAGTTATATCAGCTTTGTATCTTTCCAAGATATCAATCAGTTGGATAGAGGCACCTTCCCAATTAAGAGTTCGGACATTCCAGGTGCATATCCGTAAATCATTATCAGTTTTTCGTTTGCGGTGGTCATCACCAGATTTGGGGATCATTTTTCTCATATTTCTTTTATAACTTTAGATTGAAATGTTTTTTTTCCGTGGTGGGCTTCAAACCCGACGCACAACCTATTTAAGGCTAGGAGACCCGCCGCTCAAATTAGCCGCCAAACTGACGGATGCCAGCTTGCCGTTGCCCAGGGAACACCACGTGGAGGTATGAGTCGACTTGGGACGATTTCGACATGGATAATGCTGGCCTCGCCAGGTTGAGGCAGTCAGACACGTTGCCATGTTAAGGTTCGCCCCCTGTTTTTTACTTCATATGAGCACGGAATTGTGTGGGAAAAAAACTCCAACTGGGGTGAATGCGTGTGTTTCACAAAATAAGGCCATTAGTGGGGCCAGTTATAAGGCAAGTAATAATTAAAAGCAAGCATATTGGCTTTATTTAGTGACTACAGTTACAAAATTGTTTGTTGAGGTATAAATAATTTTTCTTTAATAACACTGCGACAACCAAAATGTATCGGAGAAACCGCTGCTTGTTTCAAGAAGAGAAATTCTTCCAGAAGACGGCCTTATACTCCGTCCTTATATACGCAAGTCATGCATCTCTTTTGCCTCAATGCGTTTTTGAGTTAATTTTATCACAGCTTACATATTTCTGCTTTCAATTTATTGAATTTATTGAATAATATTTACGATTTTGCACATTTTTCAAACTTTTCACAAAACAAATAATTTGTTTAATATTTGATTTAAACGTCTTTATGCAAAGCATCAGTGTGTTTTTTGATCTCGGCAACTAGATTGTTCTTTTTAAGCATGCTTTAGTTGCGCATTGTTGGTGAATCAACAAGGCACCAATTAGAAAAAAAACACTAATGCTTATCATAAAGACGTTTAAGAACGCAGCCCTTCTGTTAAATTTGTTAATATTTTATTTTACCACTCACACAATAATTTCACAGGCACAAACACCTTATTGCTTTAACAGCTTCAAACACACTGCAGTTGCGAACAAAAAACTAGGCACAATAATGAGAAAGAGCATGCATTGTCGAATCCGTTCTTATTAAAGACAGTGTTGTAAACAGTAAAACAAAAAATAAATATTTTTCTGACAAAAGAGAGAACAATTACAATAAAATCGGGAGTAATACAATGATTGACAACTCTCTTTATTATTACAAAATAAGTATGCAATTAATTTAACGAGAAGCATCTCTTTATAATAACAAGAATGTTGTAACTCGCAGAAATGGCAAATTGTTATATTAAAGACATTTTATTTTATTAACAAGAATCAGGTAATATTAACGAAAATTTTTACAAGAAAATAAACAATGCTACTCTTTTTAATAATACAAAAAAAAATTTTTTGGGTGTGCGTAAAAATAAACTCCCATTCATTTTATTTCTAAAAGCTTTCTCAAAAATAACCAAAAAAAAAAAAGAAAACCCCCAAGAGCCGAACAGTTTTCCAATCGCACAGTTGATTGGCCTAACAAACAAACGTATATTTTCAATCCCAAATGTATTACTGCGGCAGTGGCCTAACCCACATTCTTATATCTTTTTTATGAAAATTTCCCAGGCTTAAGCCTTGTAAAGTAACAGCCAAAATTGATATTGACCACTTCAAATCAAATTTAAAATTAAAAAAAAAACAACCGACTACAAAATCACTACAAATTAAAAAACTAATTTTAAAAATACTTTTCCTTTTAATTTCTTGGTCATATTTGATAATTTATTTAAGCATATTATTATATATGAAATCTTATTATTCGAATTTTTTTCTTAATTGTTTTATTAGAATAAATATATTAATTTCTTTATTTTTACAGAAGCTTTTAAGGTCGGCGCTAATATAATCAGACTTTGAATCAGAAACGCCAACTTCAAAGCATTTGTATTCATCAAGAAATTAATATATTTATGATAATAAAACAAACAAGAAAAAAATTAAGATAATAAGATTTCACATATAATAATATGTTTAAATAAATTATCAAATATGACCAAGAAACTGAAAGGAAAAGTATTTCTATTAAAATTATTTTTTACTTTGTAGTGATTTTGTAGTCGGTTGTTTTTTTTTTTAAATTTTTATTTCTTCCTTTTTAGAGAATATGATAAATTTTCAAAAAAAAGAGTATAAACAACATTAGTACAATTGTTCCGAAAAAAATTTGTTCTATTAAATTCTGAAAGTTTGTTGGTTATTTCAAATATCTGCCTCTTAAATTTAAATGAGATGCCACATGTTTTGAAATTATTATACTCATTCTTGTAACGAGTTTTATTATCCTAGTGTCAATATTATTCGAGATATAGTGTTTTTCTAATATTTCCACGATCCTTTGTTATGTAAGCGCCCACTTTCTTGAGCATTATTTCCAATAATTGTGCCTACCCCTAAACTTTATTTCAGTACCCCAGCGTCAATATTAACTGCGATAGTGTTTATCTAGTATTGCCACGCCCATTTATCGAATAACGCATACTTTATTGACCATAATTTTTAATAATTCTGCCTACCCCTGTACTACAATAAATTTCAGTGCCCTAGTGTCAATATTATTCAAGATACACTGGTTTTCTAATATTGCCACGCCCAGTAGTCGAAAGCCGCCCACGTTCTTCACCGTAATTTTTTACTAATAATGCCTACACCTATACCAAATTGCAGTACCATAGTATCAATATTATTCGAGATATACTCTTTTTCTAATACTGCCACACCCATTTCTCAAATAACAACCATTTTCTTGGCGGAAATTTGTTATAATTGTGCATACCACTACACTAAATTTCAGTACCCTAGTGTCAATATTATTCCAGATACAGTGTTTTTATAATATTGCCACGCCCATTTGTCGAATAACGCCCACTTTATTGGCCATAATTTGTAATAGTAATGCCTACCCTTGTACTAAATTGCAGTACCAAAGTATCAATATAATTCGAGATATACTCTTTATCTAATATTGCCACGCCCCTTTGTTAAATAAGCGCCCACTTTCAGGAGCGTTATTTCCAATAATTGTGCCTACCCCTGTACTTTATTTCAGTACCCCAGCGTCAACATTAGCTGCGATAGTGTTTATCTATTATTGCCACGCCCACTTATCGAATAACGCCTACTTTATTGACCATAATTTTTAATAATTCTGCCTACCCCTGTACTACAATAAATTTCAGTGCCCTAGTGTCAATATTATTCGAGATACACTGTTTTTCTAATATTGTCACGCCCAGTAGTTGAAATCTGCCCACTTTATTCACCGTAATTTTTACTAATAATTCCTACCCCTGTACCAAATTGCACTACCATAGTATCAATATTATTCGAGATATACTCTTTATCTAATATTGCCACGCCCATTAGTCAAATATTGCCCATTTTGTTGACGGCAATTTGTATTAACTGTGTCTACCCCTTCACTAAATTTCAGTACCCTATTGTCCATTTCATTTGAGATACAGTCTTTTTATAATACTGCCACGCCCATTTGTCGAAAAACGCCCACTTTATTGACGATAATTTGTAATAGTAATACCTACCCCTATACTAAATTGCAGTACTCTAGCCTCAAAATTATTCAAGATACACTGTTTTTCTAATATTGCCACGCCCATTTGTCAAATTACGCCTATTTTCTTGCCCGTAATTTGGAATAATTGTGCCTACCCCTACACTAAATGGGGGTACCTAGTGTCAATATTATTCGAGATACAGTAGTATCTAGTATTGCGAGATCTATTATTGCCACGCCCAGTTCTCGAATACCGCCCACTTTTGTACGGGCACCTCCATGCTGATGATATCTATCTGTTCCCCAAAAATTATGGTTTAGGAGTTATCGATGTACATACATTTAAAAAAAAAAAAAAAAAAAAATACAGAGAAACAAACGAACTTGAGAACCTCCTCCTTGTTGAAGTCGGTTAAAAAGTAAACAATATTGTGAATAAAATAAAAAAATTAAAAACTCTAAATGAAAACCTTAATATGACTCCATTCGATATGTTGGTGGATTAGACCACTCTTGCTGGCATTGCCGTATATACTCTCTATGCCAAAGACTTTGCTTCTTGGAAGACTTTTTAAAACTTTCTTCATTCGAGCGAATTTTATCAAGCTTTTGCTAAGCATTCTATGACAGCAATTTTATATATGAAACCATAATCTTAAGGGTCGAAATAAACTAAGGATCAATAGCATTTCTCCATATTTTGGCCTTTGACTCATCATCTTATATTTTTTCCACAGCATGATATATATCTTAGCATTTTTCAATTCAATTATTTAAATTTATTTTTTTTTCACACTTACATATAGCGTAATTTTTTAATATATTAATTATCAGTGGTTCATTATCCCCCGTACCTACTCAACTGATGCAAGGTGACGAATAATTTGATATTTTAAATAAACTCAAATGCAGTACAGATCAATATTATGGAATATTTTAAATAAGTGTATTTCATTTTATGAAAAAACACATAAGCTTAACACATAAGTTTAACTGGAATGAAAAAAAGTGTTATCAATGCAAAAGTTTAGAAAAATTTTCCAATAAGAAATACAAAATTCTAACACAACTCTTCTATGGACAAATAATTTTTATGTTTGGTAAATTGTATCAGTACTTTCAAACAAGAGTCATCCAAAGGAGGTGAGTGTGGCTAAATGTCTGTTCTTCTAACCAAATATAACGTTTTTCCGCCTCTTTACACACTCAAGTAATAGTTTTTTTTTTTTGTTTGCATACTTAACTTTTAACAACAAAAGCTTATTCCGTAAAATAGTTTTAGTCTACACATTTTAACTGCACCTGAGGTGAATTTTGTAAAGTAGTAAGAAGTAAAAATAAGTACTGTGACAAAATTCCAGCAATTTTACAAGATGATAAAAGCTAGTTAATTTCTAAATCATTTCAAAATTAGAATACAAAAATATAATCTTATTAACATAAGTACAAATGGCAACAAGAGAAACTCAATTATTATTTGATTATAAAACAAACACAGGAAAAAAATTATAATTTCACCGAATTCTGATGATAAGACCATAGGCTTAAAAAAAGTTTGTTTTCATTGAAGTTTAGCAATAAAAAATTATTTTATTTGTGCAAAGCATGACAGATATTTACTCAAAAAAAAAAAAAAACTTTAAAAATAAGGAAGTTACTTTCAGTCATAGTCACCCTGTAAATCAAATAGCAAACAAATTGAAAACAGAAACGTTGAATTTCTCAACAGTTTGGCAGCTGCTTATACGGCATTATCAGGAAAAACGTCTCCTTATTGTCTAATGCTGCTTTGTCAACATGGGAAATCGATTCGTGCGTGTTTTCAAAGACTGTCTCAATAAAATTTTCTTTCCTGTAATTTTTTCAAATTCTATCTTTACGAACTTTTAAGACAATTTCAGAAAATAAATTGTGAATATCATTCGCATTTTGTGGTAAATTATTTTTCAGTAACCTTCTTAAATATCTTAACTTTTAGCATAACTATTTGCAAACTGAAGTGATATAAAAAAAGACAGTGATATAAAACTAAACGATATAAAAATAAAAAGAACTTAAATTTAACAAAATATGCGAATTAAACCTAAGGTATTTATTTTATCTCTGCCAGGGTCTTTTAAGAAAATATTTTAAAAAAATTCTGCCAGTGACTGGGTCAGGGACTTAATTTTGAATAATAATATAGATCGAATGCGGAAATAAAACAAAACAAATTAATTAATTAATTAATTAATGCTTTTAATTATAATAAGTACCTGACAGCGATTTCAGAATGAATACAATATACCTCAAAATATATTAATTTCGTCGGCGTTAATAATGGTTGAAACCCACTGCTATAGACAAACAGATAATGGCAGTGACAATAACAATACCTTCAACAGAATGTCAAAGATACTGCCCAAATGTCAGTTTGATTTACGAGCTTGTATCAGCATAAGTAAAGGTTATATGGGGGTTGAACTAACGTTGTGTATTCTGTGTTTAAGATTTGTTAATGCCACGACTGTCTACTCCTCCCAAAAACTTCCTTGTGTTTCTAATTCATGCACTGCACGAAACATCGCGATTTGCATGACCTCAGACACAAGACAAGACCACATGTTTCACCAAGATTGTCAATCATGTTGATAGCTGTCGTTAAGGGTTGCATTATTATTTCCATTTTGCTGAGGATAGTGTGTTTATTGTAACATGATTGAAATGTTTTAAATCAAATAGGAATAATACCTCAAAAAAAAAATCCCACCTTAAATATACCTATTGTACTCCATTACCTCAAAAACTCCAATTACCTCAAAAAAAAAAAAAATCCCACCTTAAATATACCTATTGTACTCCATTAAAAAATTTGGTGAAACTAATTAAACAAACGTATATTATAGCAAAACATAACATTTCTAACATAGGTATTGTAGAAAATTCCGAACAAATAATTAACAGTAATCGAGTGCTGTAAGTTGGCGAAGATATTTAGATATTTATTTTATTTACGAGACTTAACCTCGTAACTCAGAACAACTTGATTTTGCTTTTTTTTATAGAAATAGCTATATTATTAGGTTCCGCATCTAGAACAAAAATGTTATAGATCTATGTGTATCACTTTTGGGTGAAAACCGTGTGTGCAGGAACCTCGTACACAAAAAATTGAAATTTGATAAATGCAACAACCTCTTATATCGTTAAAAATTCTTGGAGCTTACAGAAAAGAATTGTGGCGGCACTTATCTAAACCGCCGTCAAATACTTGTGCTAAGTTTTACTTTTTTTAGTCATATATTTTCTCCTCTTAAATAATCCATTATTTTGAAAATGCAGAATCGTCATTCCAATTGCTCATATAGTAATGGATGTGGCACACAAAACCCAATGTCACTCTATAAAGCGCTCTTCAACATTTTTCTTCAAAAGCTGTTGGACACAACCAAATGGAATATGACTCTGTCCAAGCAAATATTTAAGAAAGGAAGAAAACTAAGCATAACTATTTGTATATGCTGATTACGTAAAATTTATAAATGAGCCAATAACTAAAGACTACACACGGACCTTATACATACATTCAATTACTTTGATAAGAATTTTTTCAAGAAATATTTAAATTCGAATTATAAAAAATCCATCAGACTAGGATTGAAAACGGTATATCTTTGTGTCACTGATATTAATTTTTGAAAATATGCAGTTGATGAAATTTATTATAAATTAAGTTATGGTGATCATTGAATATTATTGCCTTACCAAAAAAAAATATTCGTAAATTTAAACACCGAAACTGAACCGGTTATCGAAAATTTATACATAAACCTCTTAAATTTAATAAAGATTTGCAAACCTTAAAGTAAAATATTCCAGCTATCATTTTTTTCTACGAAAATAGTCAGAAAAGTCTTCTGAATTTGTTTTTTTGTTTAATATATCATGCAAATTTTACCAGTGCTTATGATTTATTATCTTGAAATAGTTATCAAGTTTATTTAATAAGGGTTTTCACTTCAGCGCTGAATTTTCAGATATGCTGATATTTACGAAAACTTCAGTGCAATTGTTGTTGTTTTGGTTTTCCGAAGTTTGCTTAAATTCATAATAATCTATTGAGTTGATGAAAAGATGTGTTCAGTAATCATTAGCGTATCTGTTTAATAAGTGTGAGTCATTGTGAATATGATAATTTCGATAAAAAGAAGAACATTCTGTCAAATCTCGCCTAAAAGCTAATGAAATCTAGAATCTAGAACAAAATTGTAATTCAATTAGTTTTTTTTTTGATTTATAGTTTTGATGGCCGCTTATAAAAATTATACAAATATATAAAAAATAAAGTACATATATAGTATATGTACATGCGACAAGGAGACTCTTTGTCTGCTGACATACATTTTTAAGGTTAACAGATGCATGTGAAAAAAACGAAACATTAAAAACAGTCGCTCACTTCAACTCGTCGGAAATTTCCGATTTCTGAAGTTTCAGCAGTGAAGTGACTACCCTAATAATTAATATCTGTAAAATTAAATTTGTGTTCTAAAAAATTATAAATAATCAATCCAACACTTTATCAGGCAGACGCTGAAATTGGCTTTTAATATTTCGTATATATATTCACATAAATAAACTGAAGTTTTTTATGTTTTCTTACCCATAACTCTCTTAGGATCCTAAAAATATTTGGATCAAAATTTGGAAGTAACCTTAGAATTCAAAAGTATAATCTAGACCAGACATGCTCATTCAGTAGCTCATCTTGCTTGCGTTACCCGCCATACAAATTTTTTTTTCTATCATGAGCTTAGTCTTTGCGATTTTGCGGAAGTCAAACCACGTATAAAAAAACAACAACACAATCTACACAAAAAAAAAATTCAAATAACAGCAACACAAGCCGCTGTTGACGATCGTCTTATTTTAACCGCCTAAACAACAACAATAACTACATGCTAATTATCCGTTGCTTGTGTGTTAACGCCACAGGATTTGTTTTTGTTTTTCTTTATTTTTGTTTTTGTTTCCATTGCCAAAAGTTAGGATGCGCAATTTTTTGCATTTGATTTTGTTTTTTTTTTTGTTTGACAAAACTCAGAACCTCGTAAGTCAATATTTAGAAGTCTGTTTTTAAAATCAGTTACCTCGTAAGTCACTTGCAAGATTTTTAAAATATATGCATAATAAATTTTGTTCCGTCTTATTTGTCAATAAGTCCTTTAAGACTACTTTGAAAATAATAAAATAACAGATTAAAACTTTTAAACCGCTAAGGAAAACATCGGTTTTTTGCTTGTCCTGAAAACCTAGATTTTTTGACATACTAGGTTATGTCAGAGACAGTGGCGGATCTGCATACGGGCTAAAAGGGCTTTAGCCACACCTTGGAGAAATTTTGTGTGGGAAAATAATGAAAATAAGCCT